>JABXWE010007976.1:0-39651 GCA_014611495.1 Limonius californicus
AAAACAGAAATATATATATATATATATATATATATATATATATATATATACATATATTCAGGCAGTTATTGAAATTGATGTCAGGAACAGGTTGATTTAAATTGCTCTTCGCTTTTATACCTAAGTTTCAGAAAAGCGATCCTATTCCTAATTTTACGCGTCTCAAATGTCAATAATATAAAGATCTTTGTAACATATTATTGTCTCGTGTTAGAAGTTTCTTGAATAATGTGTTGGTAACATTTAACGCTTCTGTGTAGGTGTTCAATTGTCTGAAAGTCCCGAGGGAACTCAAACTAGGGCATTCTTGTAATTAAAGCTCCGTCACCTTACATTATCAGTGCTTAACAATCACATTCTAGTTTCTAGATAAATTTACAACCAAAATTATTATTAATAAAATTTTATTAGAAATGATCTACTGGCGGAAGTTCATAGTTAATAATTATAATATTTCTATTGTAGAACAACGAAACAATAGCATATTGACAAACTACTTAAAACACTTTTATTGATTCGAAAAGAACGAAATTCTAGTCAAATCCGTGAAAAATTTAATTCCTTTTCCGTATATCCTTGGAGATGAGATGTTAAACAAAAAATTTGACTTCAAGTTTTAGATATAGATCCGATTTAAATTTGCAATAAGATATTTCTAAAATGAAAACTTCCATTTCTACATATTGATATTATGTTTTAAGAGCTTGCCTGCATGCGTTTCCATTTCACGCTCCTTAGTTTTATTGTTAACCTTAGATTTACTGGTAAAATTTGTACCGAAATTGATCCTTTTCTTAAAATGAATTAATTCATTGTTCATTTTGATAAAAAACAAGTTACATTCTGGGCGACATGAATATCCCCTAATAAAATTCAGTACGTAAAAATTGATTGTCTGAAATGAAAGCTGAGGAAGTTTTAAGGTCTTATAGATACATAAACAAACAAGTTCTTGGTATATTTAAACACCTACATGACAATCAAATACAAAAAATCTAACAGACAGATAGATAAAAAGGCAGGTGAACTGTCGCGATAGGTTTCTAGATAGGAAATGTCTTATAGTGACTCTTGTGTGCAAGCTGTAAATATGATTACAGTCAGCAACACTCTACTTCCTGAGACATTTTAACTTTGAGCAACGTTCAACTATATCTTCCAAGTGTGAATTTAATAAACATTTTGAATCATGTTTTGTAATCTAAGATGGTTTGGAAAATAGTTACTAAATATATATTTACAAATCTGAATCAGAACAATATCTTTTTAGAGCAACGACTGTTCTTACCCGAGCAATTATCGCAAAATTATCGTAATTCCTTTCTATAAGTCTGAATATCTACCTATATTCACTGTTAAATCGTAGGAACATACATTATGTTTGAAATAAATAGCTGTTGCTTGTATAATATTACCATATATGTCACAAAGTCTGCAAGGCGACTTGGGTTGTTTCAACAATAAACGATTGAAATGTATTCTGTAGACGCATACATATTAAGTACACAGGGACTATAATTCAGCTGCCTGTAAAGCTGGGGTTCGAATGCATTTCCACCCGGTAGTTGCCTCATACCCGGTGATTTATCTACATGGTTTCATCAGCAAGGTAGGACAGCAACAAGAATACGAAAATTGAGCGAAAATATCAAAATATAATATTAAAATATTGTATGAAACCATAAAAACTGCTAAATGAAAAAATATTTATGATAGGTACTTCATAAAAGCTGTGACACTACAGTTGTTTACTTTAAAATAGAACACCCTGTATATTTGACATTTTTATTCTGCATCAGTAGAGGATTACTACGATATGTGGATCGTTTCTAAGTTGTACAATTAATTAGAATGATTGTTATTTAATAACGTTTAGCTGCTTAAAATGTAACACAACAGAGTATAGTATGTATACTGTACAGACAGCGCTATCGCTATATCTAATTTTAATAAATTGTTTATGAATTGGATAGTCCACTAAATTAGCTTTAATTGGATGGAGGGTATTGTATTGAGTGCGTAATAATTAACAGCAACATAGAGGTGTTTAGAAATTAACTTGCATCAATTAAAAAGAAACTTTAATAGAGTTATTTCATGTACTGGTTTTTAAATTTAAATATTGTTGTTTGTTTTTTAAACACTTTGTCGTGTTCTTCAAAGTTTGTCATTTCCCAATGTTATAGTTTCTGGTAAGTTATCTTTTAGTTTCCTGCTTCCTTAGTTATTTTTTATTGGTAAAAAGGTTTACAAAGATTTGTAGCATTTTTAATTGAGGTTATCGTAGGAATTTTTGAGGTTGAATTACTGTCCATACCATATGCGAACAGTTTCCATAATTTACAAACCAGAGTTGTCTATATACATATACGAGGTAACAATTGAAGGTTGTAGCGGAAACAGTCACGTTACGTTATAGCAAGGACACGACCCTAAGTACGAGCCCCGCATTACCGACCCCACCATGAGCCACGCGCCGCCCGCATCCGCTAGATGGCGCCACCCGAAGCTCTTACTAATGAAGGGACATCGAAGTGCCCTTATTAGGAGTTTACAAAAATACGTTCGACAAGCAAGAAAGCAAGCAAGCAAGCAAGCTCAGCTCACTCAACCATCAGCTCTGGAACGCATCTCTTGGGGATCATTCTAGTTAGATACGAGTGCTGTTGACTTGCCCGTGCTCATCCAAGCGTTCACCAGTGTTTCTGTATATATATATGTACGGTTTTGTGCTTCCTATTCTATCTGTGTTCGTCTCAATATCTTGTATTTACGTGTGTGAATTAAAGACTTTAGCCGAGGCTATAATTTTTATATGGGAAATATATTTGCTTTCGGGTAAATATAAAATTCCCCACCCCCTCCAGCAAGTGGCGCCCAACCGAGTGGCCGAACCACAACGAGTAGAAACCACGGAACCAGCCGACCGAGGGGAACATCCGACACCACGGAGTCCTATCCGAACACCCGCTCGCACCAAAGAAAAATCAAAGCTACCAAGATGGCCGATCAGGGAGCCGCACAGCCCGTTCAGCTCACGCTCGAGCAACTGAATATGCTAATGGCGACGATTGGACAACGGCAAGCCCCACAAGCAAGTGGGTCTTTTTCAAAGTGCACCGCAAGGTTCGATGGGCAGTCCGACGTACACGCGTTCCTCGACGCAATCGAAATATATAAGGACTGTGAACACGTCTCAGCAGAAAACGCCCTAAGAGGCATACCCATGCTGTTGGAGAAGGAAGCCGCTACCTGGTGGCAGGGAATCAAAGATTCTGTCAGAAGCTGGGACGAAGCGACGGAAAATTTGAAAAAAGCTTTCGGACCTACAAAGCCGACCCACCAGATACTACGCGAAATTTTCTCCGCAGAGCAGGAAGAGAATACAGCAACCGAAAGGTTTATCTGCGAAAAACGAGCGTTAATAGCAAAGATACCGGAGGACCGAAAAATGGCCGTCCCACTGCAGCTGGATACCATCTATGGGCTCCTCCACCGAAAGATAAGAATGAAGCTGGCACGGACCCAGTTTGATTCCTTCGACGCCCTCTTCAGAGAACTGAGGAAGTTCGAGGAAGAGCCGTTACCAACACCAACACCCAAACAGCAAATAGGACCCAACCGGAAGAAATGCAACTACTGCAAACTTCTGGGCCACAGTGCAGAAGAGTGCCGTAAGAGGAAACGGAACGAGACAGCTTCTGTGCCTTCCAGCTCCAGCACCAGCACTACGACGTCCAGTTTTTCCTGCTTCGGATGTGGTACTCCAGGGGTCATCAGGAGCCAGTGCCCCAAGTGCAACAAAACACAAGCTGCTCTCGCTCAGCTAACCTTTTACTTAGCAGAGCACAACGAGCTGCTCCCAGCACCGGCACGACAACGGACATGTCCCCTAGTCAAGATTTCAATTGGCAACGCAGCCGGGTTAGCCTACATAGACACAGGCGCCCGACAAAGTATAGCGGGACACACACTATACCAGCAATTGAGGATCCAAGGGCACCAGTTCAAACGCCACCAGATCAACTTAGTTCTGGCGGACGGAGAGAACCGGCCCCAAGAGGTATTCACCACCCAGGTCAACGTAGACTTGAAAGGGAAGCGCATTCCCACTGAGTTCATCATTTTACCCCAGGCGCAGAACCGAACGCTCCTGGGGATAGACTTCATCGAAGATGCGGGACTCATCCTAGACGTCCCCAACCGAGGATGGCACTTTCACCACAACCCCGAGAGCTTTTTCACGTTCGATGGAGAAGTGCAGCCAGAGGTAAAACGAAAGTGGTCCCTCATACAGCACGAGCCGCGAGCTACCGACCATAGGGATACGAAACCCCTAGTTCCAGGCGACCCCAGGGCCCGTAACGTCCGGATTAACGCCCTGTTCGGTCCCGAAGACGAGACAGAGGACGAGCACGAAGACGACCCGTATTCCTACGACAACCAGGTCGCTTTCTTCGCCAGTTCCAGCGACGAGATTTACCCGTCCCTGCCATCACCGTCCATTTTTCCCCACTCGCCCCGGAAAAAGGTTTCCCGAGTGGAAGTCAACCTGGTAGAAGCGGAGGACCTTCACCTACGCCCAAACGAGGGGAAGGCCCTCTCCGCTCCCGAGCGGGAGACAGCGAATCAACTGCTCTGCCAATTCCAAGATGTCTTTGCACCAGGGGGAGAGCCAACGCCCTTACGCGAACTCAGGACCACGGAGGATGTCACCAGGGACCAACGGGCCATCATCCAGTCCGACACGTTCATCCCGATGATCACCCCCTACCTCCTGAAGATGACCGACACCCTAAGAAAGGCCAGGGAAACTCAAGAAGAAGCCCAGGACCGAGCCAAGCAAAATTCGGACCAAGGAAAAAGAGACGTCCTACCGTTTCAGACTGGAGACCTGGTGTGGGTTACCACACATCCACTGAGCAACGTAAGCAAAGGGACCACAGCAAAGTTTGCACCACGAAGAGACGGTCCATACCGAGTCCTGAATCAGGTCTCGCCAACCACGTTCGAGTTAGCTGCCCCCGACAATCCAACCACGACCTTAGGCAAGTACCACGCCTCAGCACTCACTCCATTCCGCGGAAAGGAAGACACCATCCCGGAAGCCGTACTGCCGTTGAGGAAGAGAGGTCGCCCACCTAAGAAGAAGTGAGGGTTACTAGCTCTCCTGAACCCTACGTCGAGACGCCTATCGGGTTCAGAGGGGGAGTCTGTAGCGGAAACAGTCACGTTACGTTATAGCAAGGACACGACCCTAAGTACGAGCCCCGCATTACCGACCCCACCATGAGCCACGCGCCGCCCGCATCCGCTAGATGGCGCCACCCGAAGCTCTTACTAATGAAGGGACATCGAAGTGCCCTTATTAGGAGTTTACAGAAATACGTTCGACAAGCAAGCAAGCAAGCAAGCAAGCAAGCAAGCTCAGCTCACTCAACCATCAGCTCTGGAACGCATCTCTTGGGGATCATTCTAGTTAGATACGAGTGCTGTTGACTTGCCCGTGCTCATCCAAGCGACATTTGTAACACATGTGATTTCTGTATATATATATGTACGGTTTTGTGCTTCCTATTCTATCTGTGTTCGTCTCAATATCTTGTATTTACGTGTGTGAATTAAAGACTTTAGCCGAGGCTATAATTTTTATATGGGAAATATATTTGCTTGCGGGTAAATATAAAATTCCCCACCCCCTCCAACAAGGTTTATTTACTATTATTATTAGTTACTATTAAAACAAACATTATTGAAACAACTTATTTCCAAAACTATTGTTTGCATGTTTTACGGACAGTGTTAGTTTTATTATATAATTATTATTACATAATAATTATAATACATTATACAGGGTGATTTATTTGCCTCTTAACAAACTTTGGCAATGAAAATAGATGTAATTTTGTGAAGAAATGTTCAGATGAATGTAGATTCCATTTTTCTTCGTTAAGAAGTTATAGGGTTTTTAAAGTAATTATTTCTTTGAACACTAAATTAAGTAAAATTAAGAAAAAACGTAGTAGCAATGGTTCTATGGTCAGGTGAATCCCACTTCTCAAGAGACGGTATTAATAATTTACGCAATGACCATATTTGGTCTCTGGAGAATCCACTTGCGACCAGAACGCCTAATTTCAAGCAAAGATTTAGTGCAAATGTTTGGGGTGGTTTATTTAACAGAACACTATCTGTAAATGTATTAGATGGAACTTTAAATGAAGAGAGGTACCGTAACTTTTTGAACACCACATTTTGTTATCTTCTGGAAGACGTTCCACTCCACCTGATGCAAAATATGTAGTATCAGCATGACGGGGCCCCGCCTCACCGAGGAAGACAAATGACTGAATTGCTGTATACTCATTTTCCAACTAAATGGATTGGTAACGCAGGTCCTATGCCAAGCCCACCTAGATCTCCCGACTTAAATATTTGCAACTTTTATTTATGGGCTCACTTCAAGCAACTTGTTTAGCTGTGCAAATTAATGATCGTGATTAATTATTGCAGATGATTCGAGATGTTGAAACTCATATTAGAAATAGTATGAATTTATTATGCGTGCAAGAGAGTTTGGTTCATCATTGTCAGTCGTGTATTCAGGAGAATGGACTAATTTTTGAACATTTACTGTAGTCTCAATGTCGCTTTCTGTCTGTTACAATAAATGTTTTTGATTTTCTTAAAATATGATTACTCAGTAGTGTTCAAAGAGATTATTATTTTAAGAACCCTATAACTTCCTAACAAAGAGAGATAGAAACTACATTCATATGAAAATTTCTTCATAAAATTACATCTAGTTTTCATTGCCAAAGGTGGTAAAGAGGCTAATGAATCACCCTGTATATATTAATATATTATATATTGTAAAAAGTCCACCTATAAATAGCGTGAAATATGTAAAGTGTAAGTAACTACAGGGTTTCGCAGTTTAATTACCGGAGGAGTTTAGTCGATGGATTCCGAGAGTTTATGAAATTGTAGCAAATGAGCATCAAATGACCTTTTGAAAGATGACAGATGAGCTGCGCAATAATAAGAAGTCGAATAGGAAGATCTGTGCTATGTTCGTATTCGTTGAGTAAAAAGAGAAGAGATTTGCATAGTTTACATTCTTTGTTCAGGCATGTTCTAACAGTAGGCCAAAGCATGCAGTGGATGGGATTTTTTTTAATTTTCATAGCATATTGAGTCATAATATATACATGTCATCCTAAAATTAAGACTACCTATATAAATTACAACTCAATGGCTGTTTAGGAGTTGTCCTCTTCTTCAGCCGGTGGATGGGAACATCCACACCGAAACGTATACAAACATTCAACATCAAAACCATGTGAATTACTTTTATGATAAACAGAGTGTGATACATAAAGAATGTGTGCTTAAAAAACTAACAGTAATGTGCATTCTACGATAAATTAATAATGATATTATTGAGAAAATTGTAGTTAGTTCTTGATGCATGATACTGCATCTACCTATTCTGCACTGACTGTGAAATCATTTCCCATGAAACACGGAGTTACTGACATCAATCACCCACTTGATTCACCTGACTATACATTTTTCTATTGACTAAAGTAAAAACTGTTCTCAAGAGAAATGATTTCAAGTTGTACATGTTCTCGAGAAAAATGTAACCCCTAAAATGAAAGTTTCTTCTGACGTCTTTGTCAATTATTTAGAAAACTGTTAAAACGTTGCCAGAAGTACATTAAAGTAAATGGAGACTACTTTGAATAGATATCAAAGATTTTTCGTGCTTAAATTGCATTTCCGTTGAATGTGCCAGTCCGGGAAATGTATTAAATTGAATCCTATTTAGCACGAAATTATTAAGCTTTTTTTTGTAAATTTTATTGAAACGTTTGTATTATATTACTCTCAGGAGAAGCACGATGTACATAATGTAACGTCTTCGGTTTGTAGTTCTGCCTAACTATAGTTCCATTAATATAA
This sequence comes from Limonius californicus, assembly GCA_014611495.1. NCBI lineage: Eukaryota > Metazoa > Arthropoda > Insecta > Coleoptera > Elateridae > Limonius > Limonius californicus. Next base: position 7,969 of record JABXWE010007976.1, read on the forward strand.
TGAGACTAAAATTTGTAACCAGTATATATGCTGTACCTGACATAATCTAAGTTCAAATATAGCTTTAATAAGTAAAATTAAGGTTATGTACATTTCAACTTCCAAAAACCACCCGCGAGGCCATAAATAGCAGATAAATCTTGGATGAACACTGGATGTTGTTCATAACTGCATATTAAGCTCTCATTAGGAAAGTCTATAACTGCTCTTTGTACTATTGTTCCTAAATACTGTAACGTTACGGACCCTTGTGTTGTGTTTATCTTTTATTCGTCGTGACTCGTCGTGCTTCGTCGTGATCGTCTTAGGTTCGGATCTAGAGTAGTTGAGCTAAATACGTGAAATAAAACACCAGAGAGGTTTAATACCTTTATTAACGTCAATATTAACTGCAGACATTGCAATTTAACTACCTCCGGTATTCACCTGTTTAGGCTAGGAAACTGCAGGAAACCTTAGCCGAGGTAGTACGATGTGATCTCAAGTATGAAAATAATTAGATTTCTGAAGGTGCAGCTCAGTCACCTCAGCGCAAACTACCAGGGTAAATTAGCGAGAGGATTAGATTTCTGAAGGTGCTGCCAAGTAATCTTAGCGCAAATTACAGGTGTGAGTTAGCGAAAGAATTAGGTTTCTAAAGGTGCTGCCAAGTAATCTCAGCGCAAAACTACCAGTGTAAATTAGAATTAGAATACTAAATTGCTGCCAGGTGATCCCAGCGCAGACTGCAGGTGTAAAATAAGAATTAGAATACTAAATTGCTGCCAGGTGATCCCAGCGCAGCCTACAGGTGTAAAATAAGAGTTAGAATACTAAATTGCTGCCAGGTGATCCCAGCGCAGATCCTCTTCCTAACACTTTACTTCTGCTTTTATAGCCCCAAATGTCCGTGTTTTGGTGGTGGAAACCTGTAAGCATGCTGCACGTGTGTACCAATTTGAAAAACAATTTAACGCTCCATTTATTGTGAGCCCAATCGTATTTAGTTAAAAATTAATTTAATTGTATGAGTACTAAAACAGCGGAAAAAACTTTCTTTGCCTAATCCTCAGCTCCTAATAAATTTCGTATTTAAGTAACACGTTTCTGTGTGAACTCTCCGCCGGGGGGGGGGTGAAGTCAACAAGGAACCGTTCTTCGTTGGTTGAACTAATGAATTTTATGGCCCCATTAATTTTGGAACTTAATAATTTTTGTAAAAATAGTTAAATTGTCTGTTAAAAATCTGAAGACCAAACTAAATAAATAACTCCCATAATTTAGTATTTAATTAATACGTTCATGCGTGGGATATCACACATGAGGGTTGAGTTCCACAAAAATGTAATAATTTAGAAAGGTTATGGCCTAGACTACCCCAAACATCTATCACACCAACAGACCGCACGAAAGTCAGCTGTTATTGCCTATCCTACGTACTTGAGATCGAGTAATTCAAAGTCGTATTGTTAACCTATTTACCTGGAATACATAGCTGAAATAAAACGCTGGAAAGGAATGTTTAAAATATGAAAATATAAAATTCAACTACCGAATGGGTAGTCGTTTTACAATTCCATTCATTGTACATGAAAGTGGATATCCATTTATGATCGTTGCCCTCATAAATAGTGTCCCCGTAAAGGACAGCCCCTTTTACCAAAGCATAAACACATGTTAAGAAATGGCCATTTCCAAGATAAATGAAGCGTGATTTCAAACCCGCCAACTAAAATTAATTAGCAGTTACATTTTGCATGAAATATATATATGCGAGTATAGATTAAAAATTAAAATTATTAGTATAATGTTCCAAAGTTCATCTGTCTGTAATAATATAAACATAATGGCAAATGCGGTCCGCTACAATACAGTGTGATCATTTTATCGTGTAACAAGTACACCTCCCACATGTGCATGAAATCCATAGTTAAATTTTCTTTTTAGCTATAATATAATATTTTTTTACATTAACAGTCCTTTGGACAGGCAATTGTCAGCTACATCTTTTTCGAAACTTAACAAACTTCTGTATAAAGTTGTTAATTTGTAGATTCTTGTGGTAATAGTAATCAATTTCATTGTATTCTCATAGCGAGCAAATGGATACGATGTTGATTTTAGGAGAATGCAGAGGGCGGCGGACTTAGCAGTACGAAGATATGCTCAAAGATACGCGGATAGACCCCTTCCATCGCATAATGCCTTTAGGCATTTGTAAAGAAATTTGCGGCAATATGAACAGTTTTACAAGCCAAAAGTGAGACAACAACATGTCATAACTGCAGAAGCTGAAGCGGTAGTCATCGAACAAGTAATTGGTGATCCCCATCTAAGCCAACTAGCAGTTGCAAGAACTGTAGGCTTTAGCCAAAGTTCGGTATTTAATATATTAAAAGCAAATCGTTTTATTCTTACACGTCACAGTTGTGCCACATCTTACTGAAGATGATTAGTCACGTCGAGTAAATTTCCGATAATTTTTAAGAAACAATGTTCCTACTGTTCCACGGTTTTTAAAAAGTATCCTATTTTCTGACGAAACGACGTTTTGTATGCACACAATAGGTGTGTAAATAGACACAATTTCTATTTCTATCCACAAGATAACCCATATGAGATTCGGCAAGCACACTTTCAAAGAATGTTTTCTGTAAATATGTGGTGTAGTATCGTTGACAACTATATCGTTGGTCCCCACTTCTTTGAGGGCAGTTTAAATGAAGAAATGTATATAAATTTTTTTTGAAAATGCTTTTCCTCAACTTTTAGATGACATTCCATTTAATGCTAGACAGCGTATATGGTTTCAAAATATCGGGGCACCTGGCCACATTCATAAAATTTTAGAAAACTACCAAGATGGAACTTTCCATAGCAGATTAATTGCAAGAGGTGCAATTTATTCTCGGCCTCCACGTAGTCTAGACTTGACTCCATTATTTGTGGAGTAAAGGGTAAAGTAAAAACGACGTCTGCGGAACTCCCGTAGAAACTCAGGAAAGATTACTGAAAGAATTATTGAATCATGTAGGTCAATCACCTCACACATACTGGCTCGTGTTAAAAGTTATCTGCGGCGGATTGACTTATGTAAACAGCAAGGTGGACGGCAGTTTGAACATTTACTACATCATGAATTAATATATTTTTTTCAGATAATATTTAACTGACTATTTATGTTTATTTTATTGTTGTGTCAACATATCTTAATGCTATTTTGGCTTCTCTGTGTTTGTTTTGTTTAAAATATAAAAATATAAATATTATAAATGGTTCTATTACAAAACTCCATCTTATTTATTAGTAAATAGTTTCATTGTAGTTTCTTTGTATATCCGTAACGTAACTACTTTAAATTTAATTTAGTTAGTCAATGTAAAGTGTACTAAGATACCCATTGAGTACTGTAGTGCGCGTATACTACATTTATCGGGTTGCCTTGTTTGGGGTTGTGATGTTTTTTGTTATTGATTAGTTAGTTACAGTTTTTCCATTCAATAAACAACACGTACTCCCAAAAGCTTGTTTTAATCTAGTATTGGAGTCTGGTGCTTTACCAGATTACAATATTTTGGTGACCCCACGTGATGTCTGTAATGTCTGTGGACTAACTACCTGCTACAAAATAAAGTAATTGCCCCGTATAAATAGTTGTAAATTTACGAAAATTATGCAGAAATTTGTTGTGTTTTTGTTTTAGCTATAAATTAGTTTGTTTACCGGATGTTTTGCGTGCAGTTTATTTATATCACCTAAGTTTACCTATTTTTATTCATAAAAAATGTTACTTGAATTCCATTAACAAAATTACACGAAGATGTGAGTATTCTAATGCCTTGTATAAAGTAGACATAAGCTACAGGTTTCCAGACCGTATCCCGCGTTTTTTGTCATTAACATGCGGAATTTTAAAAATCACTCTGCCAAAGAAAAACCTGTAAAAGATGTTAACAGCATAATAAAAGTACATTAAGAATTCATGAATAAAATATGAAACGAATAAAATAATCGAGTTTACCTAAAAAAAGTAAAAGTTCACAGCGCCGCGGTGGCCTTAAATTTTTTTAATGCGCTTTCCAAACGACGCTTTTAATTACTTTTTCGGCTCATATCCATTACCGTAATCTACGTGAGTACGACCACAAACACGGTCATCGTTCCTAAATGTTGCTTATAGCCCCACTAGCAAACTTTTACCTCTTTAAAGGGTTGCACTGAAAGCCATTCGATGTTCAACTAGATTTTCCAGAAAAATGATCAGCTCTTGCCACCGAATTTGTGGGCATCCGCGAAAGAAGACGCTTTCCTCGGAGAGCTTAGTGTTGTATGTTGTTTTAAGAGTGCACAGGATTTGTTAGAGCACACAGAGGGTGCGAAACATAAACAAATTTGTCAACTTGCGGTTACTGGTGCTGAGGAAATATTTTATATTTGATCCCTTTTCTTGAGATCCCACGGGTCGTGTTGGGAATTGGAAGAGGGCTCGCCTCCTTGCTCTTCTCTAAATTGAAAAGCGCCAAGAAAGTTTACATCTCGTGTGGTTGAGCCCGTTCTGGTCTTGTTTCGTGTCACACGCCGGTTTTCACAATGTTATGCTGTTTCTTTTAATCAAAATTTAGCGGGCAATAATGGTTTTTGCTTTTGTGTCTTTGTAAAGAACGGGTTTTAATCAACTTCCAAAAAGAAACGCATGTCAATTGGAAATAATCATAGCGTTTTAATCCCTTAAAACTAACGTTCTATTGTTAACGAAAATCCGAGATTAAAGGCCAACGACAGTTAATTTAAATATCAATTAAACACAAAGCAAAATCGTTTCATTCAGTACTAGATACAAACATTAACAGAACCGCTTTAAATATCTGCAATGTTCACATACAACTAGACACAATGAAACCTTATTACGAAAATTGATCTTCTTGAACGTGAAATAAAATGGAATAATATAAAACGAGAATCTCCAACACGTAGATTATTCTATTTCTATACGGCATTGAGGAATTATTTTATTGATTTATGTATTAAAACATAAAAATAACAATCCATTTTCATTTTAATTCAGTAAACAAACAACAAATCGTGTTTTCCTTGCGAGCAGCGGGAAATTCCTCAAAGAATCTTTGTCGTTTATTGCCCTTTGTAATAGTCTTCGTTCAAGCAATATGCAAATATACGGCAGTATTTTTAACAGAACCACTTACAATTTCAAGAATTTTCCCGAGGACATTAAGAAGAGGTTTAATAGCTCACGCTAAGTAAATTTATATTTCAATTAAGGAGGCATGTAGTAGCAATAATGTAGAAAACAAATTACAGAACGCTCGCGAACCAATGGCTCTATCCGTCTGGTTGTTTTTAAGTTACAAGTTCTTTAATCAGTAGACAAAAGTTGATATTAGTCAAGTTCTAGTGAAAATTAAATGTTAACTCTAAAACGTCGTTATAACAGAGCGGAGTTGTGTAAATGTTTTAAGAAGAAAAGGGTTTACTAAATAATTGAAAATTGTGAGCTTAGTAGCAAGAATCGAGCTTTTTTATAATTACAATGCTGTGAAAATTAACTAACCAAAAATATTCTCTGAAACGTAATTATATTCAGTTAAACACACAAAAACATTTAATAATTTTTCAAAAGTGCAAATTTGCTTTCGTACTCGGTACAGTAAATTATGTTAAATAGTGTACAAGAAAGCTCAACACAAAATAATCGGGTTATAACGTTGTAATTACTCTCAGTGTTGATTTTGCAAGTTTGTATCTACTCTTCTATCCAACCCTATCAAGCGTGACACGTTTTGGTTTAATGTGCTAAAAGGACCTTCTTGTGTAAAAGTATTTGTGAAATGTAAGCTTCTAATTACATATTTTTCAAATTTATTTCTGTGGGAAGGAGATTTTGCTAGACATGCACTAATTAACAATTCATTACAGAAAATTCACATTATTTGTTAAACAAATGGCAATATGTACAGTAACATCCACTTATATAACCTACTACGATAAATATATATTTATCAGAAACGTAGAATTGTAAAATCACTTAAATTACTATTCCTTTACTGCTTGTTCAATTCTTTATACCATATCATTTCATTTATTAGTTGTCACGCCATTAACCCCTTTTTATCTTTACGCTAATATTGGTTGACGTGCAAAATCAACCTCGCAACTAGGTAGGAAATTAACAATGTTTGACAGACGTTAGCATCCCGGAAACCCAATCGAAAAAGGGGTACATTCCAAACAATTAATTTATAGGCGCCACCAACTTATAATTTACTAACATTGTCCGAGGTGGAAAATGGGAAGTCGAACCCCAAGATAGATAATCACCTACCTTTATGTCCCCTATCTGTCCTTAAGTAGACTTAGCTTCAGATATTTCGACGTAAAAGGAACAAAAAGACAAGTTGCAACCAAAACCTCATTTAATTAATAATATAAAGCAACCCCACAATTACAATTCTTCGGTACAAAATTGTACACATAAGTCTCAACTTTACGTTCACGAAACCAAAATAAAAGAATTTAATTGGACGAAACTCAAACAATTTCAGGAAAATTATTTCGCTCCCCAGAATAAGATAATTTTTAATTTTCAGCGCACTAATCGTCGTAGGAGGCCTCCGCGGATCAGAATAATGCGTAAACATGAAGCCACTTAAGAAAGAAAAATTTCATGCGGTATAAACCTTGAAAACGCAATACAATCCCAACTATCAGTACACAATATATATATATATATATATATATATATATATATATATATATGGTGTACGTAAAATTGTTTCCCCAATAAATTTAATACTACAATTGTACTTAATATCTAAATATCTCAAATAAACACCAATAGTACAATTTAGTGACACAAATTTCAAATTTTAATTAACTAATTAACTCAACCGAAGGTAGTGAAATTATAAATACAAAGGCAAGGTGATAAAATTTAAAGTGTAAACAGATTTAAATGCACTTCCCTTTTAAAATAGATAACGGCTATCAATGCGACCGTGTTCCAGGCTCTTTATCAATGGCCCCAAGCGCGTCTGCTCGGTTTTGGAAAAACCTTCCCAAGGTAACTCTCCGATGCCTGCGTATCAATCGGACCAACTTGCGGAACGTAGAATTTTTTCATTGTGTCGAACCTTAATTACGGGATTTCCAGCCGCGCGAACTTGCATAAATTAATTCAGCGGATATTAGAATTAAAGTTCAGGAAATTAAGACACGACAACATTTTTCTGTCAATAAATAACTCACCAGTTGATGGGAACTGGCATACCACAACAAAAAAGTCTTCTTGACCGGAATAAATTCGAAATTGGAAATTGAATTCCTGAAGTATTCTGCTTTTCCTCCGCCATAGGACACGAACTCCTGTGTAGTGAACCCCAAATCGAAAAATGCTTTCCAAATCGATAAACGATTTACCAAGAATTAGTTCACTATACACATATACATTCGGCAAGGACGTCAATACTAAAATATTCTATTTACGGAAATCGTCGTTAAAATTTCCTTTCCCCTCCAACTTTCGGAACTCCAATACGTGCTGCGCCGTTTGACAGAAGTGTAAACTTAGAAATGTAATAAATTCTTACAAATATGCGAACAACTAAATATTTAGTAAGGGTTGCCTTCAATTAGGCGCGGAATTCGTTACATAGTGTTATGACGTAAAATGGTATACAGGGTGTCCCGCAATAAGATGTACATAGCTTCAGTACGTGTTTCTGGCCTCTTTATAAGTGGAAAACTTCGAATAAACGTATGGCCTAAAATTTATCATTACTAAGTTATTCACATTTGAATGTTACTGTGGCGCTGAAATATCATAAACAAAAAATGGATTAGAGGGCTTTGAAAATAAATGTAAATAAGTGTTGTGTTTATTATCTGTCATAAAATAAGTACGGTAGCGTTTTCTAATGAAGAATATGCAGATATGCACTACATTTACGAGCTTTGCGACGGAAATGCACCAGCAGTTCAAGAGTATCATCGCTTATTTCCTGGCCGCAGATTACCAGATAACCGAGTTTTCAGCAATGTGTATTGTATTATTAGAAAAATTGTACGACAATCAAAACGTGAACGACAACTGAGGAGAAACGTTGATTTAGGGAAAAATATTCCCAATTGACTTGAAACAAGTCCCACTACTAGCGTTAGACGGCTAGCTAATCAAATTATTGGAAAATCTGCGTTGCACACAAAAATTCTTTTTACGGATAAGGCCCCGTTCAACCGAGATGAAATAACAAACACAAGAAATTCACACGCTTGGGTGCTAGAAAATCCACATGCATCCACGGAGTCACATTTGCAGCACCGTTTTTCTATTATTGTCTGGTGTGGTATCATCAGGAACAAAATGATTGTGCCATATGTATTTGAAGGTCGTTTGAATGCAGCACATACCTCCGCTTTCTGCAAGACGAACTACCAGTATTGTTAGAAGATGTACCTCTAAACATCAGAGCAGATATGTGGTTACAGCAAGATGGAGCACCTCCACATTTCGGCAGGGCGGTAACTGCATTTCTAAACGAAAACTTTGTTACCCAGGTAACCGGATATAACGCAGTTAGATTACTATCTCTGGGCCACATGAAGTTCTTGGTGAATGCATGTAAAGTCAAACACTAGCGATAAGTTGCTGGATCGAATAATTGATGCTTTCGTTATCATCTAAAATGATCCCGACTATTATGAGTTCTGTCACCACGATTTCACAAAGAGCACGAATGTGCATAGCTAATCGAGGAGGTCAATTTAAAAACTTGGGATAGAAAAAGTTCCAATGACTTTGTAACGATTAATTTTAGGCTATATATTTATTGGAAGTTTTCGACTTAAAAAAAGGCCAGGCACACATACTAAAATTATGTACATCCTATTGCGGGACATCCTGTATATGTAATTGCAGAAATACAATTATTAATTAATTTTAAAACTAATAAATTTTCTATTTCTCTCTAAAGAAAGAATTAAAGAAAACTTAATAGTACATTATAATACAAGTGTATAAGCAAGCCTTTAAAGCAAGCGCGACGGGTTTAAAAGCACTAGGCGAAGCCGAGTGCCTTTTAACGGAGCAGTGCTTTAAAGGCTCTTATAAACGAGTATTATACGCTATTTTTTATTATACCTGCACCATAAACTAAACATTTTAACAAAAAAAAAAGAAAATGGAAATCCCGTTTTCGAGGTAATCTTGTCATTATGTCATTAATCGTTTATATAGAAACGGTTAGCAATTGTTGTTGTTTCGTTGCTATGCGTATTTATTATAAATTTGTTGTTTTGTGAAGTTTGTTTCGACTTTGTGTTCGTGAATTACATAATTAACGAAAACGAGGATATTATTCGAGATTAGAATGTTAGCCGAATAAGCTGAACAGCGATTAATTCCCGCGAAATCTAAACAACCGTATTGCAAGGTATACGAAAAATTATCCAGCTGGATGGTCAACAAGTGAATTTCTTATTACCAACTTTAAAGCACTAGTGTTTTAAAACCCCTTTTTTGCATGCTTTTTAGTTTCAAAAACAGAGATTATGATTCTTCTTCTTCTTCTTCTGTGTATAGGCCATTGGCCTGTTAATTACCTACATTGAAGTAGGTTCTATGAGCCCTTTTTGCACGTATGCCGGGCAGGAGGCTAGCCTAACCCGTCGAACAGAAAAGAGAAGTTCCACTACAAGGTTAACGATTGTCAAAGATGTTTGTAAGACAACCGGGACCGACGGTTTTACGTACCCTCCGAAGCACGACCGGTTGCATATGCCACTATATTGGTCAACCCATCTAAGTACTGACCGCGCGGATTGTGCTGGACTACGAATACCGTTTGGCCGGCGTCCGCAGCGCTCCGCTATGCAACCGATGATTATGATTCAGGTATAATAAAAAATGTGTGGTGGTAGCTCAGTTGGTAGAACGCTCGCTTGCTGAATAAAACGTCGATTCTGGCTTGGGTTCGAAACCTAAGCAGAACTATTGCGAATTCAGGTTAAATTTTGGGGATACATTGTGTTATTTCGCTAAAAATATTTTGGAAAATTGTTTTTCAAAGCGGCGGAGTATAAACAAGCGTAGTTGGTAAACACGCTGCAGATTTATAAAAATCTTGTCTGCACCCCACCACACACAATTTCCCAATTCGGCTTGCAACCGTGGCATCTTAATGCTAAAAACCTTCTCTGCAATTTCTGTCGTTCGGATTCGACGTTAAACTGTAGGTCCCCCGTGTTTCTACCTTAGCGCTGAGGAGAACCACGTGGCAGAGAAGAGGCCGATGCCCAGCAGTGAAACGAAAAGGCTGTTGATGATGATGATGATGATAATAAAAAATATTTTAAAAATTCTGTACTGAAACGAAGAGCCTATTCGAGAAAGAAAGTCTACGGAAATACTTGGTTAACGTTTAGCGAGTTTTTTTTACAAGCAGACCACATCAATGTAAGTACTACACTCATTCTGTAAAGTATATTTCCTGCAAGATTACATCAAACCTTTCTCGAAGAAAAAATTATAATTGCTTAGTACAGTGCCAAAAGTCTCTTACAGAAAGTGTGTATTAGAATTAGATATAAAGTGTAGAAAAACTAGCGCTGTTGCAGATAAAAGTTATATAATATAAGATATTTTAATTTTTTCTAGCCCTAGATGTCTAGATATAAGGGATCTCGATGGGGCAGTGCGAACAAGAGCTGTCAGTCGAGGTCACAGTGAAATGCGACAATATCGACTGCGGGTCAAACCCCGGCTTAGGGGACGACCGTATTTCACTTAGTTAAGTTTAGCGAGCATGTTGCACAAATGGTTAGTATGTAACGGACGCCCGCACCCCCTGAAGTAATGCGAAAGCGGTTCCATGGGGGGGTAGTGTAAATATCAAAAAAGATGTCTGCATGTCAAGCTGCAATACACAACCTCTTTATTTTTTGTGGCCGCCATATTGAATTATTATACCATAAGATAGCCAGCAAAATTAGCTTTTCAGAGTGGTAACCAACAACATTTTTCTTCAAAAGAAGAAAATTTTTGTAAATAGTTCATAATATCGGGTAAGTTTTGAAAACCAATTGAAACAATAATTAAAATGGGGGATTGCATTGCTAGTTGTAATAGAAACCTTTTAATTACTGCAAACTGCATTTTATTGGTCTAACGATAACGATATAGCAAATTCAGAAACAGCAGATGATTATCTAAATTGTTAAAGTGGGCGCCGTTTATAAAACAATTGAAACTGGCAGGAAACTATTGATTTGTTTTAGCAACAAAATAGACAAAATAAATATATTGCGTTTAAGTGGTGTACGTAGTTTCTTTATCGTGTTTTGTAATTGTCAAGGTCTTCGCCGATGAAGAAAATCAGGATATGTACGATGTCTACATTCACAGCAACGACTTATGAAACTTATACATATTTGTATCCAGAGAGACGGCTAGCTCACCGAACAATGTCTGCAAGGAGTTCAAGAAATTTGTCTGTTTGTGGCAGGTTTACAAGACACTGAGAGCGTTTAGAAACGGAATTATTGCTAATAAAGTGAATGTGCTGACTCATTTAGCGATTGATCCCGAACACTCCTGCCAAAGAACTTTTCTCTAATTTAACCGACCTCGTATCTCTTACCGTTTCCGAGATACCAGTGGTGAGCAACGAAAAATTCACCATCCTGTATAATTTGTATATTATGGCTTTTCAAATATGACAAGGTAAATTGCTAATTTAAAGTGCAGCAGAGGTCAATAAAATTTGCGTTTACCATCTCGATCTCAAGAGAGTGAAAAAATACAGCAATGGGTGTTGTTAAGAGGGCTGATCTTGAATCTTGTTGGTGTAGCTTGCTTGCATATTTAGTTGTTTGGTTATAGTGAATCAAATGCACTAGCCATTGACTAATAGTTGTTCAGTATGTTTTTCTGGTATGTAGCTATAGTGAGATTAAATATGAATGCTGATGAATAGGCTTAGGATAATTATGACATTTTTGACAATAGATGCATATATTAAATGTTTTGGGCATTAACGCATAATTTGCAGCATTTGTCTATTTAAATAGATTATTTATACAATTTGTTGTTATCAAGTACAGATTCACTTCGTCAAGCAGTTTGAAAATTTCCAGAGATTTATAATCTCCTAAACTCATTCATTCCGTATTTTGAATAGGTAGGTACTTTCTTAGTTGTTAAGCTTCGAAAAACTAACGGGAAAACCTGTGAAAGTTTAACAATTCATTATTTCATCAACAATTAGTTGTCTACTAGTCCCAATAGTGTGTTTACATCTTCAAGATGCCGGAAAAAAGTGTATAAATGCTATTTTTAAACCAGTTTCTGAGGGATGATGTCACAACAGACAAGGCTGATATTTTGTAAATACTGCGAAGTTCCTATTCCGACAACCAAGAAGTTAAGTTACGTAGCATCTCCAAACCGGAAAACTTGAAAGTAATAAAAATCGAAAAAGGGAGAATAACTAACGGCAAGTGTTAATTTTTGCTATATCAAAGCCTGTACCGAAACGTTCAGAATTTAAGGAAGAAATTTCTAAGCCTTTTATTTACGCTGATATTCCTTTGGCTAAATTAAAGAATGAAGTTCTTTGCAATTTTTGGAAAAGTACCTACACGAAACAGAATATTTCAGACGAATTGACATTAAGAAACCATTATGTTTCCGAGTTATATGCAGCAACATTACACAAACTAAGAGAAAAAGTAAAGGATGGCAGTATTTGGGTGTCTTTGGATAAAACAACCGATGCAGAACAAAGATGCGTAGCAAATTTTGTGTTTGGTATATTAGAAGTTAACGAAGAAAAAAATAAAGCATATCTGCTAACTTTAAGTCTTGGACAAAGTGAGCCATTCAACAATTACTGCTTTTTTCAACCACTCTCTAAGCTCTTGTGGCAATCTGGAATTTTATATGAAAAAGTGCGAGTGGTTTGTAGTGATGCTGCACCATATATGTGCAAAGCAATGTGAGGACTGCCGATTTTGTTTCCAAACATGGTACATGTGACCTGTTTAGCACATAGTTTTCACCGAGTAGCTGGCTTAGTTCGCAATCTTTATTCAAATGTTAACGTGCTGATACCATCTATGAAAGAGATTTTTCTCAACGCACAGAGTCGTGTGCAGAAGTTTCGGGAAGTTCCGGAAGGAACTTAGATCGACGCTGCTGTGTATTATGCCGAAAATTTTGAAATTGTGAAGAAAGTTGTTAATGAATTCGATTTTGAAAAAGCGTAGAGTATTCTGAGAAAAAATGGTATTGGAGAAGATTTGATTTTTATTCGAGGTAAATTGGCTTGAATTTCAACTGCAATATCTAAACGAGAAGCGAATGCATTATCTTTGCAAGACAGGATTGAAATAGTGGAAGGTATAGTTAAAGGTTTAACTAAACTCAAGAGAAAGCGTTTCATAAATAAATTAAACGAAGTGCTGTCAAAAAATACGGGCTATCAACAATTGAAGGATATAAGCGGGGTGATGCAAATTGAAACAGCCTTTCATGCAAGAAATGAACATTTAAATGTCATTGAAATTGTAAATTATGAATTTGTACCAATAGTGTCGTGTGATGTCAAGTCTTTTCACAGTACAAAAATAATCCCGCTGACAACAGACGCAAATTGTTGCTAAGTGTAATTATGATTTGTTTTTATAATTTAATTAATTCTAAATTAGTAATTTTGTGTTTTTTGATTAATTTTAATTAAATAATTTGAATTTCAAAATTTTTTGTTCAATTTAATAAAAAAATAAATATGTATTGATATAACGTTAATGTTTTCTTTTTCTAGTTAATTCACTTTATAGTACATATTTTGGATGTTTTTGATACATATTTGCATGCATATTTTGAAATTGTTTAGTGCATAATTATCCTAAGCCTATTGATCAGTATTGCTCGTGTTATACGTGTGTGGTTACAACCAGTATTGTGAGTTAGCACTCTTGGTATTTGGCCAGGTGATATTGAAAGCTTGTGTGTTTAGCAACGGTGTTTTTATGAGAGTTGCCCCCCGATGCTCTAAGTCCTAAAATCCTATGATACATGTAGGTATTAGGCAATTTTCATGGGCATCATAGAGTCATAAGCGGATGACTCTTCTCCGCTAGTGACCTTTTAAGAGGCACAGAACTGCAAACCGGGGTCCTGGGGATAAGTGTTAATGCAGTTGATTTTTAGGTGTACAAATTTAATCAAAGCAGAAGTAATTATTTAATGAACACTGATGTGGAAGCTAAGAATCATCAGAGCGAACCAATCAAAGGGTTAATCGTTTGATCCAAGCATTATAAACAAACCACCTATTCAACCAAGTAAAGGGGGTGACCCCTCCTCCCGTGAGTTACAAATACTTAATAGTAACAACAGATCAGTAAGCTTTTTTTTATTTCATGTTGCTATATGTGAAGTCGCTTAATTACGACTCCCGTCTGCATGCGGCATGGCTTAATTCCAACACGGCACCCGTACGAAAAATATACAGGGGATATGTGAAACTTAGTTTCTACGAAACAATCTAGTTTATTAGTTGAATAAAAACATTCAACAACAACGATCGTAATAGTAAGTACCAACTAAGTAAGACCCTATCCCATTTTTATAAAATTTAGGTTCACCATAAGCTAAATCGGGATGACTTTCACAGAAGAACTGAATGTGGTGAAGACATGATAGCAAAACAACAACAGTATACAATAGTATATTTTTTCTTTAGTATTTGGTGTACGTGTTTTTATAAAGCACACTTCAATAAACATGCTTTTTCATATTGAAGCAATGAAAATACCTACGGTTCTAAAAAGTGGCATTTTCAATGACCGGAGAAAGTAAAACCGTGGGCAGATATACTGGGAAAAGTTATTACTGGGGTTCTATTCACAGAAGAAAATTTGAACGGCAATGCATGTATTTGAATGTGTTAGAAATCGCCATTTATCCTTCAATAACAGAGGCCGTAGAAAGTAAACACGATGAATAAACAAATTTTCTTCTAGCCAAGGAATTTACCTTTCAACTCAAAGCTTTATTCTGAAAACTTCATACTGAATTTAAATGCGAAGCAATTTTTAAACAATTTCTTTATTCTAATATTGTTTACAACTAAAGGTAATATCTTGAAATGCCACCATTTAACGTTTTAACAATGATATAGCGAAGAGTGAGAGTGTATTCTTAATCCAGCGTTCGCTAGGACCACTAGTTTGTCACTCATATAAAAAACCAATGATAATTTTATTGTAATATTTTATGTCTTCAACACATATTGCCTTCAATATCGACTTAAAATGCCTGTATATCACAAAAAGCTGTCTTCTTGATTCCAGAGAGCTGGATCTTAGAGTCTATTCTACAGTCTGGCTATCGAATTCAGAGATGAGAACAGTCTATGCAGGTGTACACGGCGAAGACTAAATTATAAGAGGGTAAAGTAGGGATAGCATGAGCGTGCTTGAATTTAAATATCAGTGGTGTCGAACACTAGCACGTGTGTATGCATGTAATGTAGGTAAATGTTGTTTGTTTTCTGTAAAAAGCAGTGGAACAGCACTGAAATACCCGTGATAAAGCAAAATGTGTGTGTTAATCAGCTGCTAACTACTAAATCCATTTAAAAAATGTATTTATTTATATAAATTATATATAAACTCTAGCTAATAAGAGTAAAAGATTTAGAAATTAAATACATATTACGCCAACTTACAATTCCGTTGGTTCCGAAATAAGATTCAATCAAACGTTGGTAGAAATTATCTTTCAAGCCCGTTTATATCAGCAGATAATAAGATATTTTTCTCAACAGTATTGGTTCCCTTAAAACTAACTTTCATCATCATGAGTAGACTTTTGGATGCCGTACCAAGACCATATTGGATGTTTGGCACGCGTCATTTAAAGTGACCCTTAAATGGTCAATATTATTGATGCAATATATTATCTCAATGATATTGACAAAAAGTTGTACTACTGAAATTTTCAATATTATTGCACACTAGGTATTTGCTTCCACCAGATTAACATGTTAAAATATACAGATTTATGTTTTGTAACTCTTGCCTTACTGTTATGTACAAGAAAAGAAAAACCAGGCGCTAGATGGTTCGAAAAAAGGTGTAATACTCTTACGAAAATATTTTAAAGAATTTAAGATCAAATGAACAAAATGATTTTAAGAACTTCTTGCCAATGGATTCTGAAACATTTTATGAACTACTGCAATGCAATGGATATTTCTATGAATACAGAAAGTTCTACTGTGATGCAAGAATCAAACTCGCCATATTAACGATTGTCAATAACATCGCTGTATTTGGCTATCATGAAACACAAAACGAGTTTCATTAAAATACAGGGAGATCACCAATCCAGAAGAAAATTACTTTTCACGATTTCATCATAATTCTAACACCACATTATGATATTAGCCACAGAACTTGACACTGACATTGATAGAGTTATTTAAAAGTTGATTTATTCATGTCATTTCGTTTTCTTGTTTTATTTAAAAATGTATTCTTAAGGCTAAGGGGCAGGGATGGCTCTGTGGTAGAGAGCCAAGCTTTGGATGTAATAGTCCATACGCTTCCCGGTTGGAATCTCCCCAGGGTCGGAAATTTTTCTAATTCCCTGTGTGGTCGGTACTGGGTCCCAGTTCCCATTTGCCATTGGGGATCAAATTAATGGTACTCCTTGAATTACGGTCGCATTAGAGGAGCAACAAAACCATAAAAAAAACATCCACACACAACAACAGGTTTAGCACGGTTACGCACCAACACGGTAACCCGCAGAGTCGGGCCCTGTTGTGCATTACATAAACTAACTTAACATTAACTCACACCAAAAAAAAGCGATGGGTCTCTAAGGCCTGTAAAAGCTTCATATGTATATTCTTAAGGCTGCATTACGCAGGGACCTCGAGGCGTTAGTGGAGGTCACAGTGAATTGCGGTTCGGTCGGCCGCGGGATCGGACACGGGCTGAGGCGATGACCATATTTCACTTAGTTAGGCGTAGGGTGCCTGTTGCATGAATGTTTAGTGTATAAGGGACGCCCGCACCCCCCTAAACTAATGTGAAAGTGATTCCAGGGCGGGGTGGGATCAGTAGTGTGAATGTCAAATAAAAAAGGCTGCATTACGTAAATTGTAACTTGACTTGTAAGTAAGTCCCAAAACAATAAGAACTAAATCCGTTTTAAATTATTATCTTTTGTCAGGTTAGATGCCTTATTCCTTAAAACGCTTTAAACACACAAACAGTGTCACTAAAGGAAAATCCTCTGGACGGCCAACTGTTATAACCGAAAATGTTTTAAAACCTGTACAAGCACATATCAGCGCATTCGTACAAAACCCGTTGCGACAGTTAGTATACAACAGGTACGTGAGCATTTCAATTTCGTACATACATTAAAGTTGTTATTAAAAGAAACACAAAGTGTGAGTTAAAACATTAGGATTGCTTTTAGAAAATTCGGCCATGGAACTTATCAGAAACTACTGAAAACAGAGCGACATCCCTTTCCATACAGAATGCCTGTAGTACAAGAGTTATTTCCATTAGATTATGAGAAACGCATACAGTATTGTAACTGGTTTAATCAGCATGTAGCAAACAGCGTAGTTCTGTGCTTGTTCTCTAATAAAGCATGGTTTCATCTCACAGAATATATAAACGCGCAAAACTACGGAACATGATTTGCGGAGAACCCTCATGTTAGTTGCGAAACACAATTACGTCCTGCGAAAATAAGCGTTTGGGTAGCCATGCCCAGGAGACGGATCATACGACCAGTATTTTTGAAAACTACATTAACGCTGACCTTTACAGAAAAACACTGAAAATATTTTTGGAACAATTACATGTTGACGAACTACAGCAGGGGCACTTTCAACAAGATAATACCACTCTGGATACCGCTTGTCAGACTCTCCAGTATTTAGAATAATCCTATCGAAAGCGACTAATAACCTCCGGACTTTGCCACCGAGGTCACCAGATCTAACTCCCTTGATTTACTTTTATTTGGGAATGTGAAGATCACCATTTATTGCAATCTTTTGTGTACACTTAATGCACTGAGGAAAAGCCATCACAACCGCTAATACGCAGTGTCACTCTACAGCAGTTAACAAATGTTTTTAACCATATGCAAAGAAGAGTTGCTGCTTGCATCGAAAATGATAGAAATCATTTTGAACATCTCTTGTTTACTATTTTCTAATATATTGATGTAATTTGTGGTTTAATTTCTTAACGTTAAAATGTTTCCTTCTGTATTCTGTATTGTCAACATCTACATTATAATCTATAAAATATTTTACCTATAAAGAAAGGAAGAGGTTTTTGGGTTAATTTAGTATTGCAACTTTCTAAACTACCGTGTAGAAAAAATAGTTTATACTGTCAGTATAAATAAAATATACGCACAAATATGAATCACTTCGTTGCCTAATCTCATACTATACCAATATTGAAAGTAAATCCTGGCAACACGCATGTGGAAAATAGTTTTGTTTTGGATCGGTGTTAACGATGTCACTATACTACGATGCAGTTTGCTGCCCTCTTCACTGCCGATGCCAGATTTCTTGCAAATCCAAATGCTTTTCAATTCTATTTTAATATATTTTGTGTTGAGTGTTGATCTTTTCCTTGGCATCTTCTCCATCAAATTCAGAGTATTTTTCCCTATATTTTTCAACAAGCCTATCATATATCGTATTTTTTTGCCTGTCCATGTGTTCATCAGATTTAAGCTTTCAGCGAACAGGCAACATGGTATAAATTCAGTAAAAAACTTTATTTCCTCTTTCTTGGTAGTGTCGAGTTTATCATCAAACATATTAAATTATATATAGGAGTACGACGGCAACCTTTTAGGTTTTTACAAACGACCACTAGGTGGCGCTATTGAGATGTGTCATTACTATTTTCATAAAATTTGACATTTGTTATTGTGAAAACAATTGCAACTTACAAATTGACCGAATAGTTTGTTTACAGTGAGCGTTTAAAAAAACAATTTTGTGAAAACTCAACAACAATGCATAGAATCGCTTCGTTCAACTTTTGGTAATAAAGCAACCTATCACAGACTCATAAATTATTGGGCAATATTATTGAATTTACCTTCACACGCTACAATATATTGGTAGACTTTCAATAAAAATCAGACTGACTTTCATTTCTTCAATATATTGAGTCAATCGTCAATAATTACCCTAAACGTTCAGTCATATTTCGCATACTGCTACATAATTGATTGTTTAGGGTACTCTTAAAGGTGTATAAGCGAGACGAATAGTGACAATATATTGTATGTTAATGCAAAAACGATAAGCTATTTTGCCTTAAAATTACTTATTTATAGGATAAATTCAGAGTTAAATACAGAAATATTGAGGTAATTATTAATTTAATGTATTGTTTTCTGCGTGTGTTTGGTTTCGTTGGGTATAATACATCACTTATTGGCTAATTCAATTGAGATTATTAAACATAGGTAGTAACATCTTCTGTTGTGTAAATTTGTTGTACAGTAAAAATTATTTTTGAGATTGGTTCTTAATTACATGAAAATAGCAAATTTAAGGCAAAATTATAATGAAGCTATAATTTGCGGTGTTACCATAGTTTTCTACAATCCCTAAAATAGTCAATATAAGAGGTTTGTTCAACTGAAACCCATCCTTGATCAACTTAGCCTTGAAAATAAATGTAATAATTCAAATGACGTTTGTAAATGTTAGTAGTGTTTGTAAGCAACACATTAATAAGTTTCTGGCGTTTGAATTTGATTGTAGCTTTTAAAACTTCGATTTTGAAATGGCGTTTGCAGATTCATAAACGAATGCAAACATGGAAATGCATCTATTGCGTACCCAATTGTGAAGGAATGGTGCCGAAAATGTAGGAATGGAAAAGAGGAGACTATGGATGAGCCGCTATCAGGTGCACGATGTACTGCATTACCACTAAACAATATGGCATGTGTGGAGGGCCTTATTAGAGATAATCGTCGAATTTCAATTAAGAAATTTTAGAAATTGTTGGTGCGAGTGGACGATCTGTTCATAGTATTGTTCGTAATCTGGGTTACAGCAAAGTTTGTTCGGAATGGAATCCATGTATCTTGTCTAATCAACAAAAATGCTACGAATGGTCTTATCTCTGCCTGCTACATCTCACAGACTATAGGAAAAATGGTGATGACTTTCTTCTGTCAATAGTTGCTGGTGACGAAACTGAGTGCCATTACCACGAGCCATCCAGTAAGTTATCGTCGATGCAGTGGAAACATTCAAGTTCACCACCACAGAAGAAGTTTAAAGCGCAATCTTCTGCAGGCAAGGTGATGTTAACATTTTCTTTCGACCATGAAGGACCCTTGTTGATGGAGTTTAAGGAACCTGGAGTAAATGTTAATGCAAATCTGTACAATGAAACTTTGAACAAGTAATAAGGCGGAAACGTCCAGGAAACTTACGCGTGGTGGATTTTACTGCCCGACAATGCTAAGCTTCATGTTGCTAATGTGATAAAACAAAATCTTCAACGAAAGAAATGCAGGGATTTAGAGCATTCATCTTACAGCCCGGATTTATCGCCTTGCGATTTCCATATTTTTGGACCGGTGAAAAGGGCGTTAAAAGGTCGGCATTTTGAGTCGGATGCAGAAGTACAGATAGCTGAGCAAGACTTCTTCAACCAGCAGCCACAAGAGTTCTACGAGCAGGGATACGTCGATAACTGTGGCCGTAATTATTTGTAATTAAATTGTTGAAACAATTTTTTATAAGGCAAAGATAGGTTTCTATTGAACACACTTCGTGGTTAAGTCAATTTTATAATTCTAGCCAAAAACACACTATAATTTCATTCTAGTTGTGTTTCAGAGAAACTCTGATCTGCTTTTTATGTGATTGTACTGTACCCTTACATTAAATAAAGTGTGGAAGATTACCAATAAAATTGTTAAATGAGCTTCAACTGACAGCAATCAACGTCGAAGTAGTTTTATCCTCCAGCTTTTCTCCTTTGTTGCAATTACGAAAAATTTTCTTCGACAAGAATTTCAAATTTCAATAATATTACAGCTTAAATTTTGAATACATTGTCTTCATGAAGTTGGAATTAATAATAAATTTGGATGTCTTCTCTTTTGTGCTATAAATATATTCCATATGCGAAAAAAAAGCTGGCGGATTAAATAAAATCTACAAAAGGAAGCAATTTTAGTAATACTTTCCACGTTTCTTTTGAGAATCGTTCCTGCATGTTTATAGCGGGAAATTCCTTGTGCTCATTGAAACGTACAATAGCATACCTATGCTTATGGCACAAACATAACAAGTCCCATAAATTTGATGATAGCAGTACCGTAGTACGTATGGTGGCGCGCTGGCGAATCATCTGAGCACCGGAAACCACAAGATTCACACAATTGAGACTATTGTTAAGCTCCTTATACGCCATGTTACAGCGCGACATTCTCGAATACGACGGGCTGCTGCAGTTACAATTCATTTCTGCACAGTTTGTATGGTTTCCGGGGTTACAACAGTTGATATTACATTACACGACAAAACTTGCCAAAATTTGCGACGCTCACGCTCGCACTTCAGCGTTCGCGATTTGGCGGCTTCCGCATCTAATCTCAACTTTGCTTGCCTTTGCGATTGGATCCCGTGACAACAATCAACATAAATTTGTACCCAAATGAAAATTCGGGTGAGAAGAACAGATCAAGATTATACTTTTTCTGGTTAGAGCTGCGTGGTCGTTGTTTATAATTACAAATTGGGGATTATCTTAACCGCCATTAGGAAAATCCTGGTCGGCGGATGATAATGCTCAGTTACGAACGGTAATGTCTGTTCAAGTTTGTTTCATTTCTTTACCAGGCGCTACTAACATTTAAAATAGAGCAAATTAAAACGCATTTACTAAAATATTTGCATAAACATTATACAAAGGGTAAGTAATTTAAACCCTAAAACAGAGAACCTTCAGAAAAATATTTATTTGATAAAATGTCTTGGTAAAATTACTTTCCTTAAATTTTCTGTGTTAATCAAGATTAGTGGCACGTAAGACGTATGCAAATTAAAAATAAAATAAGTTTGCGTTGCTAATGGTTATTTAATGCAGGTCTAATTTGCCGTGGCAACAGGTTGAATACGGTTTATTTAAAAATAAAGTTTTGATCTTATAAAATAGTAGATATAAGATATACAAATCACTTAAAGTTAGCAACACATGTCTTTGAATTATTAGACTAAACGTGTCTGTCTAAAACCCAAGTGGTAAATGAAAAACGTAGAAAAACAACGCAACCAACAGAAACAAAGGCTCCAGAATGAACTTACATGGAACGTCAGTAAACAAACACGAGTGAAGAAAAATATATCAAGGATCACATCGCAAATAAGAAATACTTTGTAACCCACGATACCAAAAGTTTAAACATGGTCGCCGCCCCTTTCTCCCGACAATTTGCTCTCCCACGTTTGCTCGGGGATATTTATGTAGCCAATACTCGACAATTATTTATTGATCGCAGGGTAGATGTTGGACAAACAATTTATTCTTAAAACCTAGTATTATCTGTAGGCATTTAACATATTATGCTGTAGTTAATTTTAAAAATCTTTCAATAACTCTAAAGAATATGAATAGTGTGACGCCTGATGATAATTTCCAAGGGAAATTCTCCACACTAAGTAAGTAAATAATTGGTTAATGATAGCCTCCCGGAACCTCAATCGAAGATGGGCGGTTCTCTGCTTTGCTCGATTAAATATATTAATTAACTGTACGTTAATTATCTGAAAGGGCGTCGATTGGTTAGTCGTACCCACAGTTTATTACTTACTTAATTCGTTACTACAGAATACAATGATAGGAAATAATAAATAACAAGCCCAATTGCAGCAACAATATTTAATATCAGCAAAAAAATATATGTAGATTATACACCCCAAATTAGCAACATTAAAATATAAGTGTAATCGTAACCTGCATCGGTCACAATTGCCAGTACGCAATCACTCAATACAGCCCCAATAATAACTGACTTTGAGCTAAAGTAATAATACTGCGTTTCTTTTCCCAAACAAGCGCCCTCAAGCCGCGTCCTACACTCTAGTCATGAAAGGCCTCTCAAGATTTATAGCGTAGATAAGAAAATCAAAGATCGCTGTGAAACCCGAACAAAACGCAATATTACCGCTCCGGTTGACTCACGCTGTATATCAAGCGAAATTCCCGTGATTATGTACGCTAATACTTGTACAAACTAATATACCAATGAATTATGTCAATAAAGTAATTCTTAACACCCTGTACAATTACAACATAGTTCTTATCTACCCCGTAGTATAATTAAATTCATACACGTAAACAAAGAGTATTTACATTGACTCCGAAATTGTCGAAATTAAAAATTAATGTGCACTTCCCTGGTTAATCTGGAATGGAATGTTCTAGACGGGCCTCGAGTTCGGCATGTGTTTTCACGGCAGGCGGCTAGATTGAATTCGAATTCTAGTTCTCGCAAGCAGCAGATACAACCATTGAAAGCGCAGATATCTTTGGACGAATCTCACCGTCCCCAAGTTGTCAATCGGTAAAACTCCGATCGACTCGACAAAATTATAAAAGAATCGAAACGTTGATTATAGCGACATAAATGTCAATAACGTAAATCCAACAATCAACTAAAGATCACGTTATAATCTTTGATTTCCCCAGAAAAGCGAGATGAACTCAAAGTGGCAAACACTTTAACGGGAAAAACCAATTCAACGACACGTTCGTATTCTGTCAGACGCAGAGAATAAAACCGGAAATCCTGTTTATCTAAAATCAAACATGCGTAGTACCTAAAATG
This sequence comes from Limonius californicus, assembly GCA_014611495.1. NCBI lineage: Eukaryota > Metazoa > Arthropoda > Insecta > Coleoptera > Elateridae > Limonius > Limonius californicus. The sequence continues at coordinate 31,886 of JABXWE010007976.1, forward strand.
CTGGAAACAAAGAGTGAGGGAAACGCGAAGTATAAACTCCTGAGCCTAGTGATAAATGGGTTGCGGACAACCTAGGCGAAAATACCGTTACAATAGTCAAATTAGGGTTACATATTGTGGTATTTAATTTTATGTGGGTTAATATTTATTGTATTTGTTTTAACTTTTTACATTTAAGTTACAAAAATTTATTAGTTTTTCATGAGCATTTCAATTCCGAAATTGCGAATCCGCTTTTTCAAAGGAAGTGCCACCAGTTCAAAAGGTTTTCTAAAAATGTATTATCCTTTATACATTTTTTATAAACACCTAAATTTTTAAATCTCGCCAAACATTTTCACGATCTCCATAATCATACGTTAGTATATGAATAGATAAATATTTTGGAAGAAAAATGTGTTAGAGCTCTTGGTGTATAAACAAATCTTTTCCTAATATCTCAAAAACAATTTCTTATAGAAATTAATGCTCTCCCTCTACCTATTGCACCTAAAAATATTAGCAAAGAATAAGAAGAAGAATTATGAAGCAAAACATGTGCTAAACTGTTTTACAAGCGAACGTACCTAACATCTGCATTGATACAGTTATACTTCCATAAGTAAATCGTCTGTGGAAGATGCAGACAGTGAGCAACTGTCTTCGCGAGCATTTAATCTTTCTAATCAGCAATTCAGCAATGGATGGTGAGCAAGTGGTAGCAAACCCGTAATTGTTCTAGCACTTTAATATAGTGCAAGCAATCTTCGAACAACTTTTGTCTTTACCTCAAAATTGTAATCTTTTCTAAAACTATTTGTAACCCCCGATAACAACAAGGCCTCGAGTTTTTGAGCCATTTAGATGTTAAAAACGCCTCTGGTAGATTTGATGTTATATAAGATTGCATGTAGGTATAGTTTACTTCAAGTTATACTGTTATCCGCTTTGAGAAGGTACTTGTAGAACAAGGATTCACGAGCTACTTGAAACTCGGCTTAATTCAGCGGGCCCATTCAGATAAAGTGATATATTGCGAAGATACTGAGGTTACCTAGGGGTTGTGACTCAAGAAAAAGCTTAAATTCACTGTTTCTAATTCATTATTTAAGGTTACCCTGTTTAGTTTAACTATTCTTATTTATATTAAACCTAGTAAAATTTGTATCAAAATTAGCTTGTTGAATTAGTTTGCATGAGTAACAAATTATTTTTTAGAGTTTTTTGAAGTAGTTTTGTGGGAAGTAAAAATATACTTAGACATGATTTTAAAATGTGAACACCGTGGACGGATATCGGACATTTAATTCAGCGAAAATATATCAAAACTACCAGGAAAACTAGTTGCTTACGGTAAAATTATTAAACCAAAGATAGAATGAAGATTAGACAGTACGCTGCTAGGAATTATTAAACGTAAGGGATTTAAACATAAAACGATAAATAAGCGTGAAGTTAATACGAAATCATGCAGATTACAAGCATGGAGTCGGGAGTATCTCCAAAACATCAATACATACCGCCAAGAAAATATAAATATATGTTACTTAGATGAAACTTGCTAGGACTGCTATGATATTCTACAGAAAAGTTAGACAGACAATTCCAGTCAATGTAAAATAGATACGCCAGAAAAATAGTGTATTTTATAATTATAGATTGTAATTTTATTATTATTAGAAAACCGTATATAAATATTTATACCTAAAAAAAAAAGCCACTATAGTCCAGTGGTAAGAGCACTGGTATTCGGTGCGGAAGGTCGGCGAGCGGCCTACTTGCGTTTGAATGTACAAAGGGTAATAATGCGGTTGCCTAATGTGTGATGTTCACCACATCACCGCGTGTCATTAATATGGCACGCGGCAACCGGGTGTGAGAGCAAAGATGGGAGCTCTGACCTCCCACCTCGCAGGCCAAACACCTTCATGGGGTGTAGAGCCTCGCCATTGCTATTACCTAAATAGAACAGATATTTGAAAATGTTGAACTTTCAAATGAAACCCTAACGCGGGATCTGCTATCTTATCTGTATTTACAACATCGTTAAATGTTAACCAGGGATTACCAGGCACTTTTATGAATACTATACTACATATACATTTTTTTCAGATATTATCGTTAAATACGTACAACTATTTGGCTGTAATTAATATATCATTAAACTCGTTGCTTCGTATGATCCTAAAATTTTACGGAAAAGAATACAATTAGGCTTCCTTCCGGAAACCTGCTACCTGATATCCCAGAAGAAGCAAACACAATTTGCCACAAGAAATGTGGTTTTACATTATTTTCCACCATACAGGAGGAGTCTCTTCTAGTATAATGTAATCAATTTTAAGTTATTTAAGTCAATAGGAATACCCTGGTGGATGTGGAAAAACTGACAACACACCGCGTGATGGGTAACAGAAAAGAAACCTCAGTTCGAGATGATGAAGAGGAACTCGCATAGATCTCTTAATGCCTCCGCATTCTCCAAATTACGGCCAACAACTACTACTATAGACGTGTGAACTTCCTATGTAAGAAAAATATTTTTAACCAAATCGACTGTTTATACTCAGAGAGCTAGTCGACTGCATATTGTCTTTGGGCTAATACATTTTACAAAATACTTAGAAATACTACTAGCTAAATTGCTACCTAATCGGAAAGCTCTGTTTGGCGAGGTACAGTTTATTCTCCAACATGATAACGTTAACCGTAGTTAAGAACTAGTTAAATCGTGAGTGACTGACCACCAGCAACATCAACATAATGATTTGGCTAACATAAATGGCAGACCTGAAGTCATTAGAGAAACTGCAGCAAAGGATAACAAACATCATATTATGTTGTTCCTTTTTAAATGAATGTCTTCATAAGCAAAAAATTTTTAAGTTATTAAGCATATACTTGATACTGATAGCGAATAGCTGAAAAATATTTGAATGAAATGCGTAAAATATGACTTCTACACACCCTTTTATGTTTGTTTTCGTCAGTTCTACAACCTATTACTATTAATTCTATAGAGTACTTATTAAAATGTAAAACATATTCTTATTTTATGTATATTCTAATGTATTTTTTTTAATGCATTGAATTATTGTCGAAGTAATGCTTGTTCTTGAGTTACACGATTGCCTTGATTTTGCCGTGCAAGTATTACCCCGACCAGTAACCGGATTCTGTAGAAATATATCTGAAGTTATATTACGGTAGGACTGTACTGTCAGATACAACAAATTCTGAAGCATTTGTGGTTGACACCTTTAAATAGAGAGAGTTATAAAAAATAATAAAATTTTCAACATCTTAAGTAATTATTTCTTTCTGCCTCTCTTGATGGCTCTTATCTTATGACCACCCACGCGACTTGCATGCTCATAGGTACACAGCTGGTACTAATATTATCTTTTGCAAATTATTCTGTATTGTAAGTGTATTTTATTCCTTAACATGCGCTATTAATTCCCCATGGAGAGCACTTTTAATTCTTTAATTTTGATAAAGCACTACACACACTGTTATGTTCATTGTAAAATGTGCCGCTTTATATGAATTAATTTCTTAATTTGTTTGCCGCTTCGTAGGAATTAATAACGTTATTTTAATTGCAGTCTTATTTTAGGTTACCATTTCGCAATTTGTTTTGTTTTTCGAAGTTTAAGTTACGTTGACAGTTCCTTTTTGTAGGCTCAAAACTACCGATTCTTGTTTTTGTTGCGCGTGACCTCAAGCATTTGCGAGAACTCACGTGTCCCTTATTCTATAACTTATCATGACATGTCGAAATATGGTGCAATTTTGGGGGGAGAGTGCAGATTCCCGTTGCGTTTTTACGTCAGTCAGTCTTCCACCTTTCGTGACTCCGGTGTCTTCCCAAATTACATTTTCAGGGGAGGGCCGTAAATATATGTCGAGTGCTGCAGGGGCGGCTTTTGGGGGTTTTTTTTTTCGAGGGGTATCCGTTATGTGTGTTTCGTCTCGCTGTTTTACCAAGGGGTATTAAACAGACGATCGGCTACTGCCGGATTTAGAAGGAAACATTGGATTCAACCCCGGTAAAGGCAATTCTTAGTGAATTGACCCATCGCCGTTGGGCGGATCAATTTCGAAGACCAGCTACCGTCCCTGTGCGGCTTTTTTTTATACCATCGTCCAAAGAGTCCCGTCTTTCATTCAACGTTAACAGCCTGTTGAAATCAACGTATTTTCCTGCATTTGGAAATCAACCCTCCCGGAATTGTGCCTGCTTCCTCCGATATTAAAGGTAAAGAACCGGTTTTTGTGTGCAGTGTAAAAGAAACCTTTTTTTTTCTCGCGCAAACTTGCAAAATTCCACGATATTGAACTCGTTTTATGCAACCTAAAAGCGATCTTCAGTCGCCATTTATTTATTGTTAATGGTAAAAGATATTAATACTGTATTTTACCTGTAAACTCTACGCCATTGGCCACACAGTTTCATTGAAATATCATAAATATTGTGCGTCAACGGCGGCGAGTTTTGTGTTTCTTTTTGAACGTTCAAATATTATTTGTAAACTCATAAAAGTGTCATTTCCTGTCTTTTCTTTTTGTATCGCCATCTCAATAATTCCATTATGTGTGTTTTAAAATTTACTGCCTTTTTTATTTTTGTGTACTCTGAATTTGTTTGTGTAAAAATTTTGCAAGCTCCAAATATATAGGAGGAGGCCCAATAAAGGTAGGTTCCATTCCCGTAAGCTGTTGGTTTCTCGGTCTTCCACGAGGACCTACAAACAGCTGGATTTGGAAGGTGGCGCCCACTTATTTTGACTTACCCTGTACATAACTAAAGATTTTCTCCCATAAACGATTTTCACGAACTCCCCCTACTCCTCTGAGCTAAGCTGTAGGCCGTTTTCCATCCATCTCGTTACGGGTCGTCGGAAAAGCTCGATTGGCCCGTAACAACATACACACACACACACACACAGTATGTCTATTCAACTACACCTCTGGTCCCCTACGAAATTAAAATTTCTATAAAAATTATGTTTTCCACTACACCAGGTGGTCACGAGATGATGTGACATTACATGGGTATTTAAATTTTTTACTAAACAATTGTATATTAACGCCCTTCCTAACTAAAATATCATTGTGAATATTTCAAAGTATTGTAAATTTTATGGCAAATTCATTATCACAGAAAACGGAGGTAGTTGTATTTAAAAATAAAAAATTGGTTTCAGTTCTGGTCTAACCGAAAGTCACAACTAAGTTGTTTTTTAAATCGTGGAGTTCCCAAAAGCAAATCCATGATTCCTATCGCACCCAGGCTCAGCACATTTCGTACTGTTCACAGGTCTCACATGCCTCACTCTTGAGAAACACCATACCCCAGACACCACAAACACCCTGGGAAAGTGCAGTGCTCAGGATTCGAACCTGAGCGACTTTGGTAGAATAACTCCGAAGCCAAGCGCTGCGGCCACTCCTCTACCTCGGTATCCAAATAAATTTTTAAAGTTGCACATTTAGAGGATATGCCTTAGTTACAATTTTAAAATAACAGATTTAGAAACACAAAAATAACATGCTGTTACCTCATCTCGTGGTCAGCCGGTATTCAAGAACCGTTATTTTTAAACAGCTTGATAGACATTGCAGTAATAAAGATACATGCTCCACCATGTAAAAAGTAAAGATATGGGTTAAAGTGGCATTTAAAAAAGCAAGCAAAGTAATACACGGACATTCCAATATAGAGAACAGCAGGAAATTTCAGAAATCAAACATGGGAACACAGTAATTAAAAAAGTTCAGAGGGTTTTCATATACAAGGAGCGAAACATCAGAAGAAGTAACCACTAGAATAATATACAATCGTTAAAAAAAGAGAATGCTTGGAGAAATGCAATATTCAAAGATAGTTTAGTTAAAAAATAACAGCACATTCACATACAGACACACATACGCGGATTGAATAGTTCCTCAGCCATAGCGTGTGACACACACACACACACATACACACAAATGCGTACATACAAATAGCTATTTGGTAAAAACTATTTTCTGCGAAGTTCGAGGTTCGAATTGGATATTTAAATTTTAATAACGAAGCATTTCGGAAGTACAATACATTTCCATACTGGAAGTATGGAAAAATAATCGTTTCTAAACAAATTTCTTTGGGATGTGGAAGGGCGTGGTATGAATTTAAGAAGTTTCTGGTTTAACTAACTCCGTAGCTATTTTGTTTTAAGACATGTTATTGTATTGTGATAATATTAAAATCGGTCCTATTACAATATGGACCAATATACGAGGGGAGTTTTTTATGTTATATACCTAAGTATGAAGGAAACAAGTTAGAGAACAAGCAAAATTTTATGTTTCCACATAACATACTTATTCAAACGTTTTTCAAATAACACTATGCCTTGGAAGAAAAAAACTCTTTCGACAACTTTGAAAAATACTACTCCACAGAGGTTTTCAAGTCCTCATACGAAAAAAGTGACTCCCTCCCAAGTGTTTCTTGAGTTTCTTTAATATATTTATGTCCGATATCCCAACAATACCAGCTGCAAACCTTGGCATGTACGCGGATGACACAGCCATCATCACACAAGACCTATACACTATTCACGATTGATTTGCCATCCAGAAGGCTGTGATTTTTTTTTTAGTTGCATTTCTTAAATATTATTTGATTGATTTCTGGCAATATCAAAATGAAATTGCCCTGTTGCCAGCTCTAGAGTCCCCTACTTTTTTAAAATAATCTAGTAAGTTTAGAATTAATGTAACACATAATATATTATACCTACTTAATTGTCAGAATGGTGAAAGTTCTCAAGAAAGTTACGAAACTGCAAATTGTGAAAGCTTTCAACCATTATAAAAGAGATAAGCCAGACTTCACACGATTTACGATTATAAATCGATTAATTGATATATGTGGGGTAAGCATGTATTATTTCTTAAATGTGCAATTGCAAATTACTTATAATTTTAGGTGTCTGAGCGTTATATAAGGGACATTTTATCACAAGCACAGGACGTTTTGAAATCTTCCATTTGTATTATAGGCGCTAAGACGGGCGTTTTCTTAAACTATACGTTTAGAAAAGATTTGCAACGACAAATTTGGCAGTATCATCTGAAGAATGAACATTTTACTCTCGACAAACTCTTGGCTGACTCTCGCGAAAACTTGGAATACAAGGAGGGCAGGACTACTTTATTCAAAATTATTAAATCAATGGGTTACAAACACAAAATGGTGAATGGACTCAAAATTTTATGTGAACAAAAGCACGTCGTTGCATCCAAAAATAAATTTTTGAGACAATTTCTCCGATATCAAAATTCTAGTGAAAATGTGACATTCGTGTACCTAGACGAAACGTGGATCTACCAAAATGGATCTGCGAGTCGTTAATGGGTACAAGAAACCGATCTTAAAAGTAACCCAGCCAAAATTATAAGTGTGGGGAAGAGGTTCACGATTTTGAATGCGGGATGTAATTTAGGCTTTTTGGAAGGGTGCGACATGTTACTTCAAACAACAACGACAGGGACTATCATAAAACTATGAATGGGGAAATTTTTCAAAATTGGTTGGTTAATCAGCTGATTCCTGCTTTGGACAAGTTGCAAGGAAAATTGGTCGTGGTTATGGACAACGCACCATATCATTCAGTGCAGTTTGACAAGCCGCCCACATTTTCTTGCAAAGAAAGGTGTATTGCAGGAATGGTTGGTTAACCACCACAATGTCGAAATTCAGGACAAAATTACTAAGAAAATACTTTGGGAGTTAA
>JABXWE010007977.1:0-37483 GCA_014611495.1 Limonius californicus
TGTTGAAGTAATCTCTGAAAATTTCTTTGATAATTGTAGAATTATCTGGAGAAAAGGTTTGATTATTATAGAACTACCATAAGAAAACTTCTTTGATAAGTGTAGAATAGAAGAATTATTTTTGATAATTGTAGAACTAACACAAGAATAGTTCTTTGATTCTTGTTGAAGAAACCCACTAAAACTTCTTTGATAATTTTTAAAACTAAATGAAGAATTGTTTTTCATAATTGTAGAACTAACATAAGAAATGTTCTTTGATTTTTGCTGAAGTAATCTCTGAAAATTTCTTTGATAATTGTAGAACTAACTAGAGAAAATGTTTGGTTATTATAGAACTAAAATAAGAAAACTTCTTTGATTGTTGTTAAGCATGAATTTCTTTAATAATTTTAGGACTAAAGAATTTTTTAACATTAGTTGCACTAGCACAAGAATAATTCTTTGATAATTCTCCAATTATCTCTAGAATATTGTTTTAATACAACTAACTGCAGATAATTTTTTTGCTTTTGTTGTAGTGACACACAAAAAATTCCTTGATAATTGTAGAACTAACTGAAGAATTTTTTTGATAATTGTACAATCATAACAGGAAATGTTCTCGTATTCTTCTTGCAGAAGTAGCTCAAGAAAACGTCTTTGATATTTATAAAACTAACAAATAAATTTCTTCCATAATTGTTGAATTAACGCAAGAAAAATTCTTTGGTAATTCTCCAACTAACCCAAGAAAATTGCTTTAATATTATTGTAGAAATAACTGAAGATAAGTTCTTTGATTTTGTTGTAGTTAACCACGCAAAAGTCTTTAATAATAATTGTAGAACTAACTGAGGAATTGTTTTTGGTAATTGTACAACTATCATAAAGAAAGTCCTCGAATTCTTGCTAAAGTAATCCAAGTAAACTTCTTTGATAATTATGAAACTAACAAGCAAAGTTCTTCTTTAATTGTTGAACTGACGTAAAACACATTCTTTAATTATTATATATTATATTATTATGTTAACTCAAGAAATTCCTTTAATAGTTGTAGAATTTACCCAATTAAGTTTCTTTGATATTGCAGAGGTAAGCCAAGAAAATTTCTTTGAAAATTGTAGAATTAACCCTGAAAGGTGCCGAAAAGTGCTTCAAGTATTATGTTCTTCTATTTTACTTTAATATTTTATGTTTAGTATTGTATGATTCATTCTGGTTTTCTGAAGTTTCCATTAAATTGGTAAAGTTGTGAAAATTGCTATTAATAAATTGTACTCCTAATTATAGTCAATGTTAATGTGACCTGCAACAGATAATTACATATTAAGTACAGTAATTATGCATATCTCTTGACGCACCCGTCCTCCAGAGGAAACTCTGCAACTGGACTATGTCCAGTCAGACACTCTGTTATTCACAGGAGTCATGGAGATAGAACCCCCTCAACCCCCACACTCGATGGGGAGAGTATAATAAATTAACCTTCCTCCGCGTAAAAGGCAGCCGATGCCCTCTTGGCATTGATGCAACATTTATAACAATTGCGAGACTACTTCTGCCAGCTGACTACCTCCCGAATGATTTCTATGTAAAGAATGATTAAACATGCCACACACACTATCAATTTATATCCTGGATTATATTAATTCTTCAAATGCTTTCAACTACTACTAACTTAGATAGATACACCAATCTTGTGTAATAACAATACGCTGGGCACGTAGAACACATATAATGTCAAGTAAATAACAAGCAAAAATTGGGGTAAATACATATAAAACTTCGTGAAATATATATATAATACCGCTGGCGTAATGTACATAAATGCGACGCCACTGCTACTACTACTTGAGCTCGCTATTGCAGTCCACATTGACATAATAAAAACCAAAAATGGTAACGCTAATCTCACACCATCGTCGAAGATAGCAAAATATTGCCTAGAGTTACCCCGAAAGAACCTCCGACAAATTGTGGTCATATTATCTCGACACACGGCATGCACACGATGGGACTGACAGACAGTCCCAACTGTCGCGGAAGCAAAGCTAATGACGGAACTGAAAAACACGTGCTAAAAGGATTCATATTGGGCAACTTCTGGCCTGGCGTGGCTAGAATTAGCAGCACCCCTATTGTAGACGTCCTCAGATTCATCTTTTTAATTCAGAATACAGAATTATACCCCATCCCAGCATGGGGGATAATCGCATAGCAATCAGTTGTAAATTCGCAAATGGTATTAATTAGTTATTACGCTGAAATACCCAAATCTGACGCCTAACTGACAACAACGTTTTAGGTAAACTGCACTTGCAGGCATCTACCAGCCAATTGAAGTTTTATTGTCCTCGGCATTCCAGGAACTACTTGGCCTTCCCGGCCTCTGGTCTTAACCTCTTTAATCCCTACCAAGTTTTATTATGAACTGATGGAAGCTGCATATATATTTGAAATTAATTACTTGTTGCACCTTCTTCTTCTTCTTTTAGCCGTTGTCTATACTTTGAATATAGGCCTCTCTCATATTCTTCTACGTAGTCCTGTACTGAGCTGTATCGTACCAGTTTAGCCCTGCCGTCATCTACAGGTCATCGCCACATCGTTGGACGTTTCTATTAAATTACGCCTTTATAGAAATACAAATACAATACAAAAACATTTGCTTATACAGGATGATTCTAAAATGTGCGAAAAACTTCAACCACGTGTAGCTGTGGTTAGTTAACCTGCAAATAACCCAGTAATTTTTTCTTTAATTCAAAGTCTTTACGGAGATATGGGCCTTCAAAGTTTTTTTTTTTTACTTTATTTCACTAACAAGATAATAACTTTTTGTTTCTTGTAGAATTTTGATAAACCTTGTTTTGTTAAAAAAAGTGCTATCTACAGTTTAGTGAATTCACGTAAAAAAACTTTGAAACCCCATATCTCCATAACGGTGTCGAATTTTAAAAAAGATTTCTATGTAATTTAGGGGATTTCAGTCATACGTGGTTAAAGTTTTTCGCAGATGTTTGGAATCACCCTGTATACCGTAAAGATCAAATCCATTACGTAAATATTGGAGGAAGTTGCAAGGCTTTGGTTTGCGTTTTCAGTTTTAGGTCTGTAAGAAATTCGAAAGTTTCTATATTTTTGTAGGGTAAGCACACAGTTGGGCAGGGATATTTCATATTTTTAGCTACGTGCCTAATTGGGTAATTGAAGCACGTCTATTAAATTCGAATGGATTGTTGTTATGAAGATAAGAAATACTTGCCGTTGTTACTGTTATGGGGTGACATGCGAAAGGGAATAATTTACATTTTTTTAACAGAATTAATCAGGTATGAAGGTTTTCGCATAAGGAATATCAGAACCGACTCAGATTTTTTGATAAATTGATACACTTTACGTGTTCTTTGAGAGCTGCTTTATTTGTGTGTATTATTTAATGGGGCTGTCCACTGCGTGATGCCCACCACGTGACATGCATTTAGCAGACTACGCCGAGTGTGAGAGCAAGGATATGGAAGCTCTGAACTTCCGCCTTGCAGGCCAAACTCCTCCATGAGATGTAGAGCCTTATTATTTTAGTGTATCTCTGTTGCTGAAAAGTAAAGGACTAATTTTACTAAAATCTTATAGTATCGAAACTATTTCACCTTCCTTTACATAACTAGCTTATGCTTTGCTCTAAATGTATATAAAAATTTGACGAGTCTGTCCGAAAGTACAATACAGTACGCTTAGAAGCGTGAAATTCCTTCCACGTTCACCTGAGAATTATTATTTCTGGTATTCTTCTTCTGCTTGGATAATTCTTATCAAGTACCACGTATGTCCGTAAATCATTTTTGTCTGATGATATATTTATTCGAGTTCAAAACCTGTCATACTACAAAAATCTTAAACAATTTTTGGAGATATTTGTTTTGCAATGTACTTTACTTTTCCAGTAAAACTAGATTTCAATATCCTAATATAAACAGAACTGTTTGTAAAATGAAAGCAGCATCACGGCCTGAAATCCCAAGTGAATTATTATTACTCAGCTTTTTGAGTGTACGGCAAGCTTTTCCACTACACCCTTGAGATCTCTGACATTTTCATAACATTTTATTTTTAGACATTGCGGTTTGGGGTTCTTAAGCGTTTTTTTATGGTTATATACCAACATATGGGCTAACATTTGCAAGGCAGGAGCAGCCCATTAAAAAAATTTTTCAATTTTTCCTCTTTGGTTGTTCAATTTTAACTCGAATTTTTAAAACAAGTTTTTGTTATTTTAAGGCTTGAACTCAATGAATTAATATTTCATTGTTCCTTAGTTCGTTTTAGCATCGGTAAATTTAATTCTCAGTTTTCTGTAACCTGCTGTGTGTGAAAAATTGAATATGATTATTTTGAATAGAGGATAGCCTTTAAATTTCTAACGCTTGATGGCATTTTTCCACAAGATATTAAAATTCTGGTCAAAAAAATCTACGGACCAACAGAAGTAACAACCAGAAAAAATTCTTCTTGCGAATCGCCATCTCGAAATGCTAGAAATAGCTGTAAAAATGGTTAGAAGTATTTCTTGATTCAGCCTAACCATGTGTTCAACCTGTCAACCTAGGTTGTTGTGAATTTATTCTATTTTCAATGGGAAATATTTAATGGACAATCTTTTTTTACTGAACACCAATAAAGACCATGTGGTAAAATATGAAATTTTTGTTAGGATTCTAAATCGTAGGGACCCCGGTGGAGCAGTGCGAATACGCGCTGTCACTTGAGGTCACAGTGAAATGCGGCCGATCAGCTGCGTGTTCTGGGGCGACCGCATTTCACTTAGTTAAGTTTAGGGTGCATGTTGCATGAATGACTAGTATGTAACGAACGCCGCACCCCCCTGAAGTAATGAGAAAGCGGTTCGGAGGGGAGAGTGGCAGTATGAATGAATGACTAACAAAAAGCCTTCGAAATCGTAACAAACATCCGTGTAATAGTAACATAAGGAATCTTCACTGACAAGGAAATTTCGTTCCCAGTCACATTCAGACAAACTAATGATGTCTATTTTATGGAGTTCTGTGAATGTAGCCATCTTTTCGGACTTAGACTACGTTGTCGTAGGGTTGACTCATGTTGACGTTTCGCTAACCACTGCTGGTAGCAAAGCGTAAAGCAATCTACGCTTTGATAATGCTATCTGCAGCGGTTGGTGAAACGTCAGCATCAATCAATCCTACGATGACGTGGTCGGAGCCCGAAGAGATGACTTTATCAGATGCAAACCGCGGAATCCTGAAACTTTACATGCTCTGGTAAATATTTAGCCAGACTGATACGCATTCACCGTCTTAAAGTTGCGGAGTATAAGATAAGTGCTTCATGACATCTCCTCACGTAAATCTATATTTGTACCTTCGACTATACAATCTTAAGATAGTTTCAAATAATTCTGAATTGACCTACTTGATCACAAGAAAAAAAATATACGAGGGGTAGTTTTTTAAATAAGGTCCGTTTTTCGATAAGAAGAAAAATATTGTAAATATCGTTAAAATACATTTTTTTCATATTCTACATACTTTTATCTACGTTTCTACATAATTTCCATTTTTGTTCACACATTTCTCATACAATTTTTTGAATTCCGACGTCAAAGAAATCTGCCGCCTGCATGACTGCAGTTTTCACTTCTTCGCCGCCGTTGAACCGTTGACCACCAAGGATCTTCTTTAGGTACCGAAACAAGTGAAAATCACTGGGTGCAGGGTCTGGACTGTAAGATGGATGATCCAGTTGCTCCCATCCAAAAGACCTGATAAGACCCTGTGTTTGTGCAGAAACATGTGGCCTTGCATTGTCATGGAGCAACATCACGCCGGAAGACAGAAGGCCACGCCGCTTGTTTTGTATGGCACTCCGGAGTTTTCTCAAGGTCACACAATACGCATTAGAATTGATTGTTGTGCCTCTCGGCATAAAATCCACTAACAAAATCCCTTTCCCGTCCCAAAAAACAGTTGACATGATCTTTCATGCTGAAATTATCTGTTTCACTCTGGTTGGCGACGATGTGTGTGAGACACCCAAGTCTCATCTCCTGTAATGTGGTCCAATAATTCATCTCCTTCCTGATTGTATCGAGTCAAAACCGATAACACACAGCCCAATCTTTTTGTTTTGCGATCGTCAGAAAGCAGTCTTGGAACCCACCGACAACACAATTTTCGATAATTCAGTTTCTCCGAAACAACGGTGTACAAAACTGACCTTGAAACCTGTGGGAATTCAATTGATAACTTTGAAATTGTAAATCGTGGGTCCTCTCGAATTTTGTTGTCCACATCACGAACCAAATCTTCAGAAATCAGAGAAGGTCGGCCAGGGCGTGGTTCATCATGCACATTAACCCGACCATCCTTGAACATTCTCACCCACTTTCGAACTTTACTGTCACTCATAGCATTATCACCGTAAACTTCACAAATCTGACGGTGAATTTCCGCTGCTGCCAAGTTTCTTGCAGTCAAGAATTGAATTACAGATTGTATCTCAATTTTCTTAAACATTATAAACTTCTACAGCTCAGCACACAGACACGAGGCGACTGCAAATGGCGTGTGAATGCGCGCAAAGCATGCTGGGAGCAGACACGCAAGCGCACTGCGGCACTCTCATTCACAAACGGACCTTATTTAAAAAATACCCCTCGTATATATACACTGCTCAACAATATTAGGGGAACACTTCTTCAGCCGTTCATCATTTTTCAAATTGAAGGCAGACGCAAGTATCAACTTTAGTATATTGTTCTCTCAACATTATTTAACAAGATACAAACAACAAATATGCTCTAATTAACCGGTTTTCTTGAGTAACACCAAACTATTGAGAAAACTACCAAAATGGAAATGTGTTTTATCACTTAAAATGTAATGGAAATTTTGTTAACGCCCGAATACCAAACTTTAGTAGCGCGTGTACCCTCCATTAGCCTCAATGAACTGGCAACGTCGAGGCATGCTGCGAATAAGACGTCTTAACATGTCTTGTGGTAGATTTCGCCATTCTTCCACAAGGGCCTCAACCAACGCCTGAAGAGTCTGAGGTGCAGCAGGATGCTTCCTAATGCGCCTGTCGAATAAATCCCAAACGTGTTCGATGGCATTTAAGTCTGGACTCATGGCTGGCCACCTCATCACTTGGATTTCTTGTTCCTGGAGGAAGTTTGTTGTTAAATTAGCGTTATGAACTCTACAATTATCGTGTTGTAGGATGAAGCCATCGCCGAAATTGTTCGCAAATGGCACAACATAATCTTGAAGAATCGTTTCAACATACATTTGTGCGTTGAGACGTTGGGGAACGACAATCAAGTCTGTGCGACCGTCTATACTAATGCTACCCCATACCATGACCGATCCAGCTCCGAATCGGTCCACTTCCTGCATACACGCGACAGTGTATTGCTCTTCAGGATGTCTGTACGCTCATATACGACCATCGCAACGAGTCAGAAAACCGCGACTCGTCTGTAAGAAGCACAGACCTCCAGTGTTGAAATTGCCATTGCACATGTTCGCAGGCAAAGTTTAGACGGCTAACTTTGTGATTCCTACTCAAGCGAGGAGCTCGCACAGGCCTGCGAGAAGTCATATTGACTTCTTTGAGTCGTCTTCTAATAGTCTGATCGGAAATTGTCACACCAGTGGCATTTCGCAGTAGATTTAGTAGCTCACGAGCAGTAGCAGTTCGTCGGCGAAGACAAGAATTAACAATATACCGGTCGTTCCGAGGTGTAGTTTTTCTTGAACGGCCTTGTCCAATTCTCCTGGAATATCTACCCGTTTCTTGGTACCTATGCCAAGCTCTGCATATAGCAGATGGAGTCGATTGGAGCTGGTTTGCTACATATCCCGTAGATCGACTATTTTCAAGCAAAGCAACGACCCTCGCGACTTCAATTTCACTTAAATAACGCATTTTGGACTCGGAAGCATTGAAAAAGTCAAAACTGACGGTTTTACTGTGTCCAATGACTAATTTGATGAGTTTCAGATGTTTGCTTTGTGGTCGAAATCCACATTGTTTTGAGACTTTCTTTACATTTTAGCGTCTACGATGAAAACGCGCAAACGAATCACCTTAATTCTTTTTGCACTGTGTCAATAAAGGTCTAGAGAATAATATATCATGAAAAAATCCTGTTTCCATCATTTGCGGAAAAACTTATAGGGGCTCAAAGAAGCGTTCCCCTAATTTTGTTGAGCAGTGTATATATATATATATATATATATATATTATTAGACCGAATCAAAAAACATACTTAGCTACTCTCTTCTTTAGTAACATTTCTGTTACCAGCAGTTCCCTCTAGTAGTTACTTCACTAACTATCAAATGTACGTAAAAGGCAGGAATTTCAGGATCTATTGGATTGGCAACAACATTACCTTAGGGAAATTTTTACACAATGGTAACTACGCGATGCAATGGTAACTGACTTTTGGCCCACTCTCTATATAGCCAGTTTTTTAAATATGAAATTCTTCTGATTACCTTAAGGTCTCCGAACTGATTCAAGGACTTACTCTTAAGTAGGTCAATAACTATAAGATGTTAATAAATGCCAAAACTTCATTTATGGGAGTTTCGTAGAAACGCCCTGGTGTTCGTGTATATTATCTCCCGGTATTATTTCCGTTTTAATAATTCAAGAGGTAAATACGTTGAGTTGGTTATTACTTGTTATTTCTTCTAAACTGGCCACATATTTTATTGTGGTGCCTTTTGTAAGTGAACTACTGTAACACGAAATGCATATGCAATCGTGTTGTTGACCATGAACTATTTTCGAGGGCTGATAAAGTTCTTGGCAAATACTTTACATTATGGATTATTTCGTCCTTGTTTCCTGCAACCGCTAGCAGGCTTGTGCACCACTCCTGCGATATATGTCAGAAGTTCCGAAACAAATGGACTCAAACCTACCGCTTTGCTCAACATTCGTATATTTGCTGTATAGCCTTTTACCTAATTACTTAATGCTTTAATAATATTGCTAATCGAACTTTTGTTTAGTATCGCATAACGTTATTTCTAAATACCAAACTTTCAGAAAGTCTGCAAGGTTCAAAGTAGGAAACTTGTGTGGTTTTTGGAATTAAATATTAATAAAACATAAAACCGCTCGTATATTCCAAGTAGTTAATTTTGGGGCCGATGTTGACTGAGATTGTTTGACTTACTGTTAACTGTTTTCTTTACATTCTATACAGGGTGTCTCCGTTACCGCGAATGTTGGCAAAAAAGATATTGTCCACATCTGTTATCACAAAATGTGTTCAAATAGGTTGCCTCCTGCTTCAAGGCAAACATTTCCGCGAACCCTCTGAGGCATACTTTCGTTTACCGACGCTGCAACAGGATAAATACGAGCTATGACATCTTCAGGATTCATGGTAAACGTTTTCTTTCAAATGGCCCCCGAAAAAGAAATCAAACGGATTCAGATCAGGTGATCTAGGAGGTCATGGTATGGGCCCACCTCTTCCAACCCATTCTTCAAGGAAATATCCGTTCTAAATCTTCCCTTGCAAACGTTTTGGCCAATAATATAAGAAATAATAGAATAGAGAATTCGATTAAAAATTTTAAATCAATATCACATACTAGATATACTGCAAATATAATGATATTTATATTAGTTGTGCAGCTAAAATTAATCATTTTTAGCGCAGAAGTCAAGTACTTATCCATTTCATTATTTAGCAAAAAATTTTAAACTGATATTTCCTGTCATATTGTCAGGAAATGTATTTTAGGAATGAACTTGTCTGTTCGATTCTACACGACACTCATATTAAAACAAGTTGAGATTGAAACTAAGTTTAGTAATAGCTAAGAAACGATTACTTAATTCATCGTAAAAGAAAACAGCATTCCGTTGAAAAAACAATTATAATCAGTAGTTTAAAGAGTATCAATTGCTGTCACACTTTATAACCGTCTTTTTCTCCATTAATATGGAGAAATAAATACATATTTTTTCGTGAAAATAGTCCATTCTAACGCAATGAAAACTTTGGTTTGAAATTATTTCAATTTTTTTGTAAGACCTTAGTCGCTTTTCATTTTTATTTTTATAGCTCAGGCCACTTTGTGACAATATCAATAAGTCATTAGAATTCCTCTGTTGCTAAACTAATTATTTTAAAGCTACAATGTAATTAACTTTAAAATATATATTTTGCATATTTAAGAAGTTTCTTTGAGGCGGTCTAGGGTTGAGTTTCTCCCTCGCAAGGCAATGGCAAACCAGCGAGGTATTCTGCCTAGTAAATCTTCTCTGGAGTAGAAGTCTTTACACTTCCTGTGGTTCGGAGCCCCCGTTGAGCTGTAGTTCCTCTACGCCCTCCATTCCCGAAAAGAAACAACAAATAAAATATGTTTTCGGTAACATTTATGAAAATAACATGAAGCGAAATGCCTAATGCCCTATTTTATAAGTTGAAATACACAGGACATGGTAATTCCCAGAAAAATCGGAAAAGCTAGAAAATTATGTTTCGTGGTGCCTTCATCTTTTTTGTTTAAATAGATGAGAAAAATGTAAATGGCGGATATAATAAGAGCGAAGGAACTGGAGTTCCTTGTAAATTGTCAGAAGTATCCTTCTAAGCAGTCTTACTTGAATCACTGCTTGTAATTTGTGACTTTTGGCGCACTCTGTATTGGCTTAAATTTATCAATGAATGCAGCGGTTGCAGTCTGACACAGCTGTACGGATTAACTGCATATATATTCTAAAATAAATAACAAACAATTAGTTTACGCATAGCGTAGAAAATAATTTCATACTTGATTTTGACAATATATATGAATACGCACTGGATTGCGGAATGTAATCAGGAGTAAGGCTCCAATCTCCAATAACCCACCTATTTGATAGTAGATTAATTAATCTGCATACATTTTTGAAATCGGAGTTTTTTTAGAACTCGTATTGTCACTAAGTGGATTTTAAGATCGAACTTATAACGTGTAATCATGATGCTTTAGAAGCTAACAGAAACTTCCTGATTTCTTAGTTAGATAGTTTGCTGCGGCTGAAATTTACAGGATGTTTCTAAAATAAGTACCATAAATGTAAAAGTAAGTAGAACAAGGCATAATATTTAATATGAAAGTTGGTATGTCGGCATATGCTTTCTAAAAAATATACTGTATGTATCAGGATCTACGTCTAACGCAATTCTTTGCTTGTAGGTTCATATAGAGATAGTTCAAAATTTTAGATTGAATTCTATGATTTCGTATACTAGTATCCAAATCCAATCATTCAGTGACGTGCAAATGCCATATGAATATCAGGAATGAAATCGAATACCGACGGAAAATATTTTGACAATCTTATATATTTTAACAGTAGAATGGAAATCTGAGAAAGAACTGAAATTTTCGTTGTCCATACACGCCGATGGATTGCTGTGTTTTCATAAAACCATACCGAGAAAAATGGCTCAACGGTTGAGCGTTTGCCTGTTACGGACCAAACGAGCTTTTTCGTCGACCCCCAACAGGAAGGTTGAAAAAGCCTACAGCTTATCTGAGAGGAGTAGGGGTGGTTTACGACAAACACTTACGGGAGGGAAATCGTACCTAGTGTACAGAGGAAGTCAAAATTAGTGGCCGCCACTTTCCAAATCACAGGTGATTGCAGGTTCTCGTGCAAGGTCGAGAAGCCAGCAGCTTACGGGAATAATAAAATAAAAATAGACAGAAATAATAGATATGGTGAATTTTAAGACAAATATAATTCTACTGCTGGAACTTGGTAACACAATAGTACAAGAAAAATATCCAAAATAGTAATAATTGTAGTTAAACATAGAGGGAAGTTAGAACGTTCAAACAAGATAGGCTCGCCGCCAGTGGCTTGCGGTATTTACTTTATTGAACAGATCTACGCAGCTACTGACGTTCGAGTTTACAGAAATTAGTTAAATTTAACCTAAACGAATAATGAAACGCTGGGCAACTGAAGGTTGCCTCACTTTTAATATTACAATGAAATTAAATTGTTCTATTTCTTAGTTTTTTACGAAACACTGATAAACAGGAAAAACAATCACTGTACAGTACATTGGCAAGATTTACCTTAGTTTTCTCTTCGGCACGGAGTAGAGAGAGGCACAATTGGGGTGTTCCTAGGTCCTTCGGGAAGCGGGAAAAATTCGCAGGCACGCCCCTTAAAACTGGATCGTGAGGGAGACAACGCTATGGGCCAGGACTTTCTTTGACAAAGAAAAAAAGAAACACGGGAACTTCAAATGCCAAAATCTCCGCCGCTGTACAGGATGATCACTTGCAACGGCTCAAAGGAGACAGTCGCGGGGTTGAAAGCTTCTATTCCGACACACGTCGAGAGAACAATTACACTGAATTGTCTTTACAGCAAGCTGACACTCTGCTAATATTTTTAATGCGACACAAGTCGAAGATTCTTTGGCAAAAAACGAAACGATAAATTCGTTTAGCAGAAGAGAGCAGCCAACAACCCGATTTCCAACAATCACGTCCGTTCACTCCCAGAGGCTAGCGTTCACTGGCATTCCCCCTGCCGCAAAAACTCTCACCCAAACGAAATTGTTCTAGAACAAAATTCTTACACGTGAGACTTCCGGCCATCCTGTCAACAAAGAATTCCAAGAACTGTTTTCGGTCGGCATAATCAGACTACACAAGTACGTCAAGCGGAGCAATGGGAACCTTCAAAGGCTTTGCAAAAGTGACCTCCCATAACTTAATCTTTAAAAATAATAAAATAGCAATCGACCCAAGGGCGGCAATTAAAATAAAATTTTAATTCCTATGAAGCGGCAAAACTCATGCCTTTCACTCGTGAGGTGTAAGGTTCGATCTCCCCGACCGTCTGTCCTGATTCAGTTTTTTTGTGGTTTCCCTACATTATATATGTAAATATTGGCACAGTGTCGTTTACTAACTCGTATCATCTTATTTTTCTGGATTTTGCCATTCTGGCGTTCTCGCTGCTTCCTGTAGAAGGGCTGAGGGTTCCGATACAGACTCCTATAGCGGTCGCCCTCTTGTGCGGGATGAACCACCGTTGACTTTTCTATTTTTTTTTACTAAATCATTGGCTACTTAAGGAAATCTATATACATTAAAATTCCAATTCACATCTTAGATAGTTTCAGATATATAAACAAAAACCGTCTGGACAATTAACCACTGAATTTTTGTTACAAAATGTTTGCGGGCATGTTTTTTAAACATTTTTCACTTTCTTAGAGTAAGGTACTCTCGTAGTTAACCATAAATTTATGGCAGGTATATAAGAAACATATTTACTACATCTTCTTCAGCATAATGAAAACTTCTATATACTGGATTAATTGTGAGGTAAAATACGTTAAAACAGATTTTCGCCTCCCGTTTTGGGTTGAAAATTAGAGAATCAAAACTTGCAGTAGCGTTGGGACAATTCATTGATGTCGGTGATTGGCCATAGGAATAGAAACAGGTCGAAGAATATGTAAATTAATATTGAGCTTCAATTAATTGGTTTCTCTAGCAGGCGAGGTATTCACATATTTATGTGTCCTTAAATTAGTATATCAGTGAATTTAACAAGTATTTATTAATTCATTTCATAGAATTTAATTTCTTCGTTCTTTTTACTCTCCTTAAAAGATCGCTAATTATGAAAATTTCCTGAATGAGTTGTAAGTTTATAGAACTAATGTAATAGCATAGACGAAATACTCCTTAGACCTCTCAACACAATGGGCAGCCGGTTTCGGGAAATTTAAGAAGGGGCGGTTTTTATAGATGGCGTAGCATTCGAGTTTCATGTTAGATGGAGTTGACCAAATAAACATCTTGAAGCGAAAATTAAACAAAACCCATCTGGACAATCACCCATGTCGAACTAGGCCTATGGCCAGGTGGAAAAGGGTCACTCAGCTGTTTTGTAGTACTCAACTTTCATTTCCTTCGCGTTTAGATATTTGTTTAGGTACTCGTATATACATAAACATAAACAATAAGGATCTTTTTTGGGAAACTTTAGTTTTTTTAAATAATTGTTCAATTGGTGCATAAATTGTAATTATGGCAGGAAAATGTACGGAAATGTCCGTTTTGGATCTCTAGGAATCTAAAAAGTAGTTTTTAGAAAATGTCTGTCCATGGGTATGTGCGCATGTTACCGCCGATATCTGCGAAACGACTGGTCCGATTTTGATGAAATTTGAAATGTAGGGTTTATTAAAATTATATAGAATTTACACTTACTTATCATTGAAATTTTATCTTCTAAATCACTTTCCACTTACAAGCAGTTGATTAATTAATGCTCATGAACATAATAAAAATAACGGCGAAAAAATCAGGTCATATTTTTATTACAGCTACAATACAGTGTTGTTTTATATACAATATACAAATAAACAATATCCTACTGTACAAATATACAAAGAATTAAATGTTAGAAATCTCAGGTGTGAGATAATTTGCGAATTTTGGAATTCATTTTTAATCCGCTTTTTGGTTGTCGAATATATTTCGATTCCCACGTAGTTTGTTTTTGCAAACGTACTAATAAGCAATAGCGAACTATAAACTCCCTATGTGTAATGGACGAGTTACTCGTGGTTGAGGTTCTTGGTTTCGAAGAACATTTAATAAGCCACACTTTCTGGTTTTATATATTTATTGGATTATTGGTAATGTATTGTATAAAGATTCTGAAGTCACTAGCTCTCTCAATGGTTTATAAATTATTAATATATACCCTTCGACTATCGCAGATAGTCGAAGTCCGAACAAATGAATAATACCTTCGACTATCGCAGATAGTCGAAGTCCGAACAATGAATAATATGTACAATGATAAAGATACAAGATATGTGTGTTACAAACAAGATATGAGTTACTGGAATATTACATATGTTTTATACAAGACTCAATAGCAGTAAGAAAACCAGGAAGTATTTTTTTAATTTGCTTTAGGGCAGTGCGGTATAAAATATTCATTATTTTTGTCTTGCCCTTTACAGTTGGATACAATGTAGCAAAAGCTTGTAAAGTTATTTTTACAGCCTCATTAGTCACGTCGCTGGGCGAACAGAATCTTCCGAACACAGATACATTGCAGGGATAAACCTTCTGTTTTATTAGTTCAGTGTCAGTTCTACTTTTGCTAATTTTGGATTTTGTTCGCAGATATCGCGGTTCTGTCAAAATTTTAAGTTCTTTTTCCCAAGTGCTGCATTTAAATTTCTGTATACATTTTCGTAATATAAATCCTGCGGTGTATCGTATAGAGCAGTTTTCTAAGGCGGTTTCACGTGTTGTTGCAACACTCTGTATACTGATCTCGGCCACGGTATCTTCTTTATCGTTATTGGTTTCCTTCGTAGAGATTACGGAATTTGTTGAAGATGGTGCGAGAGGCGTTGATAAATCATTGATATTAAATATAAATTGTAAATTATCTTCTTCGCAGTTTGAGTTTCCCGCCGTTTTTTTTTTAAATTAGCCAACAAAATGTCGAAAAGATAATCTAAAACTTCTTGGAGTTGGATTATCATTAAATCCTCCTTTTTGACGAAATACAGAAAATGCATTTTCTAACGCATCCTGTGTAAGTCGTCGTGTTAATAAATACTCGATATTGTACGTTTGTTTTAAATGTTTATGTAACAACAGGCAAGCGGTAACACTTTGTAGCAATCCCTTAAAACAAGGAGGAACATTACCTTTTGTAGTTTTAAGATTCGAAATATCATTTAAACTGCTTTCTAGTATACGTTTAATATGCACATCAAGTCAACGCCTGCTATGGTTTCCATTTAAAAAAACATAAGTTTATTTTATAACTTGAAACTGACGGCGAATATAAAAAATGACAGTCGCATTCAAATCTACGTAGAAAGATCTACAACAAAGCTTAATACCATTTTTTTCTATTTTCATTATAAACGAAATCGAGCAAAATTCAATTTTCTCGTGTAACTCGAAAAGTGGTCTCTTTGTTAATAGATTACTTCATAAATATCCCAAGTCTATTTGGGCGCCAAAGCTTTAATGTGCAGGTAAACGAAATGTTGCCTTCAAGGGATTAATACTATTGTACAAAATTAAAAGAACGTGACGTATCTGTAGTAATTTCACTCAACTGCGCATTGAATGGCAACGTACCGCGTTAATAGCGGCGTACGTACAATTTCGTTCCAGACGATGACAGCGACGTTGTACACCAAGTTCCGGTACTAACCAAAATGCATAACCATCAGTCAGAGGCCTAAGGAGTATTTCGTCTATGGTAATAGCTACAATGGTGTGGCCTACCCTTGCATGAAAAATCGGAAGCGGTGTCGTTTTTGTAAACGCACAACAAAATTGGTACCGTAAAGCTTTTCTATTTCATGCCAAATTACTAATAACGGGCGACAGATATTATAAATGTCTAACAAACAGCAGAAAATAAGTCCTGTCAGTGTTACTCTGCCCTACAAAACGTTAGCTTTATTTTGAAAACAGTAATATTTCTTTTACTTGAATATTATTGAACGCAGAAGCTAGCACGTTTGAAGACTTATGTGTCAACACTTTTTAGATTTTAATATAAACCTTTAACTATTAACTAAATGGCGAAGTTTGTTAAAAATGTTAAATAACCGTAATCCGAGAGAAAATCCCTTTGACTTTTTTACTCGCCATAAATAAACAACTCTTTAAAAACTTCGAGAGGGAATATTTTATATCATTTCAGCACGACCTTTTCAGGATATTACTAGTGATCTTGAGTGATTTTATTCAATAATTAAGACTTAAAAAAAAGCTTTATTGAATAGAGTTACAGAGAGATGTTACATACACGAAGGTATAACTATAACTGAACTGTTCTTATTCTAAAATATAAGTTTCACACGGTATTAGAAATACCGACTTTCGTATTTAATTAGTTCAACCCAAGTGTTGGTCGGACCCTTTTAACCTATTGACCTTCTGGTAATAAAGTATCGTATTTATGTTACAATATAACACTTGTATTAACAGACATTTCTGTTAAATGAGGCTGAATCGCATTTATCGTTTTCCCTCCTATTTGTAATGTAGACGGAAATATTAATAATAAAGGATTTACTGCTCACGTACAACTTCGGCGAAGTGTATAAACCTTGTTATTGGAACGCAGCTTTGCATTAATTAGTTGAGTGTATTGTATTTGGCGATCTCTACAGTCAATTACACGCCAGTGCATGATTAAATGAATATTAAGGGTGGAATAACCAGTTAGTTAATGCGGTCTTCGTAAATATGTAATCAGTGGTTGCCAATTAAAATTTCTGGTTAATTTACACTACCCTTGACAGAATCAAAACAGGACACGATTAAAATAGAATATTAATCAGTAGTTAAACGTGCTGTGTAATATTGATTAATTTATTTGAGTTATTATTCGAAATAACAGCAATAAGAAAGCGTTCTGAACAAAAGATTTTCGTAAAGTACATTTTAAAAAGGTATTAGTAAAGGCTTGAGCTTCCCTTTATTCTGAAGTCTATAAGATCCTCTTTCTGTATGTTGGGTTGTTGAAACGATTTCATTCATTAAAATTTGAAATGCAGAACCTCTGGAGCATTCTGTATTGTATAGGTAATCAGTGACGAAAGTGGAAATCTATGTTTGTCTGCGATAATTTGATTTCACTAAACGAGAGAACACTGTCGCTAGTCTTTTCTTGCTTTACTGACAACGCTAATAGTTGACTTAGCCTGAAATGTACTTTATCGGAGAAAATAGAGGGTAGGATAGAAATATTTGGCAGTGTTTACTTACAGTAAATGTTAAAACGTTCCGCTTCAGGTTAAATATTGAAGAAAATTAGCATTTAAACATATTTGTTTTTAATGTTTTTCAACCCTTCACGATCTATTAAAAAAATTTAAATTGCGTATGGAAAAATGATCGTGGGGAGGCCCGAAGGATATTCTGCATCCGGCTGCCACTTTAACCCTATTTGCGGTAGTTAGTGCAGTGGCACACTAACCCAGGGGGACCGACGGTTTTAAGTACTCTCCGAGGCACCGCGGGTTGCAGTGTTAGAGCGTAGATTTCGGTCACCCATCCAAGTAGACGGATCGTTCCTTAACTTTGAATACTCTTTGAGTACTCGCGCTTATCCGCCACGCTGCTTCCCTTCACGATCTATATCAAATAAGTGACCACTATAATATATTTAAAAATACGGTAGAAATTTCAATTCCGAAAGAACAGAAGAATATATATTTGAAAATACAAAAAGTATGTACAGTGTGATTGTAAATGATTGAGGACAGTTTGAATTTACCGCTACAAATTGTAGTGTATTTCACATGTTGGTTGTGGCTATATCAACATAGGGGCGGGGCTTTTTATAAATACATATTTCATGGTCGCCGTATTTATGATTTCTGCTGGGTATTTTGAACAATTGTTGCAAAATATTATTAAATTAAGTATGAATATTTTCACGTATTGTTAAGACGAAATTCTAAGTTTATTCTGTATTAATTGTTTTAATTGAAAAGATAAAACTATTGATTAAAATCGTTATTAACAATTAATATATATCTCTATTTCAGACGCCACTGATGAGAAATAAACAGCTGACAGGATCACTGTATTTGCTACCAACATGACAATAATTTCTTATGGCGGTAAATTCAAACTAGCTTCAATCATTTACAATCACACTGTAGTTAAAGTAAGACAAGTATTTTAGTATTTGGTTGATCAACCCTTGGTCTTAATGACCAGTTCTCATTTTGTATGTGTATTGAAGCGGTGTAGGTTTTTTTCCACCCACAGCACTCACGCCGCAGGCCCATTGTGCAGTCCGCCCTGTTAGAGCTCGTCCTCAAAATGCCCAGTGCCCACCGCGAAGGCTAGCAGCTGGTTTAAGGGGATAAGCTGTAAATCTTCCGGTTCCAGTATTCCAGCCCCAAGATATTTGTGCCGCAGCCTCATGAGACTGAGGCATTGGCACATTATGTGAAGAGAGGTTTCGTCCCCTTCATGGCACAATCTGCAAGTGGGATCGTCTATAATGCTGATCCTATATAGGTGTGTCTTCAGGTGACAGTGGTCCGTTAGTTCTCATTTTACTGGCATGGAATTTATCAAATTCTTGGTTCTTCTTTGCCATAAGTTATCATATGGATTCAGGGATTCAGGTCTGGATATTGCCCTGGCGCTGGTCATCCTACCAAATTTATTGGTCGTTATACATGATTTACCCAGCTTCTCTCTATGGCAAGAACAGTTTTCTCTTTCAAAGAAAACTTTTCCGCCTCAAGCAGGTTTTTCACACTTGGAAATATAATATTACGCAGGTCTCTCCGAGGTATTCTCTGACAGTTACTAACTCAGAGACAGCTGGCCTTGGTGGTGTAGTGGTTGGCACACATGCCTTTAGATCCAAAGGAGACGGGTTGGAATCCGGCTGAGGATGGTGCGACTTTCCTGGAGGAAAAAATCTAAGAATGGGCTTTCTGTCGAATAAAGCCGTAGGCCACTGCGTTGTGTGACACGTTAAAAATCACTACAGAAGTTGGAACTACTCCAGATAGACAAAATTCTTAGTTAGGGTGTACAATAAGCCAAGAGCTTCAGTGCATAGAGATGCTTGGACAACCGCGTCCTAGATCTCGCCCAATCAAAACTAACATACAAACAACTCAGAGACGGTATATAGTCGACCAACTCCTTGCGTAGACATGTAATCGCATACCACAACAGGGATTGGATGTATATATGATAAATGTACACATATTTGTAAAAATTGTTCCTCAGGGTAACTTCTGATTTACAGAACAGTATGCATATATATACACAGAGTGATTCTAACTATGTGCTTATAAATGAGGTTATTTAACCTCTAGTAATAAAATAGGAATATACCCTAATTTACCCATTTGTTAACCAACTTTTCACTTCTGGGTCAGATATTATCCACTTTTCATACACAACTGTAAATTTTTCATGACTCGAAATTAGGATTTAACTGTTAACTGACAAAAGCAACGAAGTTTGCCACAATCAGGCAAGAACCAAAAAAGTTATCTATATTTTAGTGAATTGACGTAAACAATTTTGAAGTAGGTACAGTATCGAATTTTAAAAAATTTACTAAATGATTTAAGGTTAAATAACCTCAGCTATATGTTGTTAAAGGTTTACGCACCCTGTATACTTGTAACGATGTAGCTACCTTAGATGGGGGACCTTGGTGGGGCAGTGCGAATATGCGCTGTCAGTCGAAGTCTAGGTGAAATGCGGTCCGATCGGCCGTGTAGTTGAATTTCACTTGTGCATGCTGCATGAATGTTTAGTATGTAAGGGACGCCTGAACCCCCCTGAAGTAATGAAAAAGCGGTTCCGGGGGGGAACGGTAGTATGAATGAATAAAAAAAGATACCTTAGATGGACTCGTTTGATTTACTTTTTCATTTAAACATCCCCAAACCAAGAAATGGGCTTTAGTTAAATCCGGGGAACTTGAATGTTACTTATTGTCCTTAAACCTTCGCTGTGAAATGATTGACAATTTAATCTTTAGGTCCTTCAATTGCGTGAGCCGCAACACCATCCTGTTGTACGTACAGGTTATTCCTGTTGGTACATAACTGACAAAGAATTTTATATTCACCATAATTGCTTCGCCAAAGAAAAGAGAGTAGAGTTGAGTTACTACGAATCAAACAATTGCGTATTATGTGGTAATAGTTGTTTATAAGAAGATACAACAATACCTTATTGCCATTATTACCATATAAATGTTAACCATAAGCAACGGTTCTTCTTCTTCCTTAGCTTCCTTTTTTACCCACTTTAGAGGTTCTGTCTATCTCTTTATTGGTTTCCACTCTAACTATTTTCCTATTGGAAATGTACCTGTCATTAACCGCATAAGGTTTCACCCATCCTAGAGGTGTAGGCAGCCGAAAAACCAATCCGTGTAATTTTTTTGATATGTTGTCAACGTCCTCAAGATCCAACCATTCCACGTAAAATCAAACGGTAGAACTTTTAAATCAATTGTCACCATTCTTAAGATCTCGTATATAATATAATTTAGTACATATGGTAATTAGATGAAAAACCAAATAGTATATCTTTTTATTTCAAATATTACAATTCTGAGGATGTGGTGATTCCAGGAAAATGGAAATTGTTAACTTTTAAATTTTCATAGTCACCATTCTCGACATCTGGTCATTCCATGAAAAACCAAATGGTATAGCATTTTAATTTTAACGATCCCATCCTAGGAATGTGATCATTATATGGATAACCAAATGACATAAATTTTTATTTCAAGAGTGGCCATCCTGCAAATGTGGTCATTTCAAGCAAGACTCTTTAATTTGCATGGACATCATCATCGACATCTGGTTACTCCATGAAAAGTCAAATTATATAACATTTTCATTTTAACGATCCCCTCCTGAGGATATGGTCAGTACATGAAAAACCGAATGGAATAACTTTTTATTTCCAAGGTGGCCATCTTGAAGATGTGGTCATTCCAAAAAAAAAAAACAAAATGCTAGAACTTTTTATTTCAATTGTTACCATTTTGAGGATGTGATTCTAGGAAAATGGGACTTGTTAACTTTTAAATTTCTATAGTCACCATCTACGACATGTGGCCATTCCATGAAAAACCAAATGGTACAACATTTTAATTGTAACGGTCTCGTCCTAAGAATATGATCATTATATGGAAAACCAAAGGACATAAAATTTTATTCCTACAGTTGCCATCCTGACGATGGGGTCATTTCAAGCAAGACATCTGATTAGTCCACGAAAAATTAAATTTTAACGGTCCCGTCTTGACCACCGTGAAGATGTCGTCATTCCAAGAAAAACAAAATGGTATAACTTTTTAATTTCCATGTTCACCATCTTGTAGATGTTCTGATTGCCAGAAATACCAAATGGTATAACTTTTTATTGGAATAATTGCAATCCTGAGAATTTTGTAATTCTAAAACAACCAAGTGATATAACCATTTAACTTCCATAGACACCATCGTCGACATCTTGTTAGTCTACGGAAAACCAAATGATGTAACATTTAAATTTTAACGGTACTATACTGATGATATGGTCATTACATGAAAAACCGAATGGAATAACTTTTTATTTTCAAGGTGACTAACTGACCATACCTACTGAAGATGTGGTTATTCAAAAAAAAAGCACAAAATGGTAGAACTTCTTATTTCAACGGTTACCGTTCTGTGGATGTGGTGATTCTAGGAAAATGAAAATTGTTAATTTTTAAATTTCTATAGTAACCATCCTCTACATGTGGTCAGTTCATGAAAAACCAATGGTACAACATTTTAATTGTAACGGTCTCATCCTAAGAATATGATCATTATATGGAAAACCAAATGACGTAACATTTTATTCCAAGAGTTGCCATCCTGACGATGGGGTCATTTCAAGCAAGACTTCTTAATTTGCATGGGCCATCGTCGACATCTGGCTATTCCACGAAAAATTAAGTTTTAATGGGCGCATCCTGAATAATGGTCATTATGTGAAAACCCGAATGGAATAACTTTTTATTTTCAAGATGACCATCGTGAATATGTGGTCATTCCAAGAAAAATAAAATGGTATAACTTCTTAATTTTCATGTTCACCATCTTGTAGATGTTGTCATTGCCAGAAATACCAAATGATATATCATTTTATTTGAACGATTTCCATCTTGAGAGTCTTGTAATTCTAGAAAAACCAAGTGATATAATTATTTAATTACCATAAGTACCATCGTCGACATCTGGTTATTCTTCGGAAATCAAAATTAAGTAACATTTAAATTTTAACGGTACTGTACTGATGATATGGTCATTACATGAAAACCCAAATGGAATAGCATTTTATTACAAAAGTGACCAACTTGAAGCCGTGGTCATTCCAAGAAAAAGAAAATGGTATAGCTTTTTTTCTTTTTTTATCGTAAGTGTGACCATCCTGAGGATGGAGGATATGGTCATTCCAAATTGTGTAACTCTAATCCCCATGACGGCTCGACTCTTACCAAAAATTCTTCAATTCATACTGTGTGGCCGTTAAAAGCCATCAATGTGTTTACCTTTCCCTGTAAAAAAGGCTGATAATGTTTTCCACTGCTACTTCAGAAGCTATAATTTTGTTGTCATTTGTTGGTGTTTTACGTGGGTTATCTATATTTTTCATTGTCTGTCTATATTATTGTATCTACGATTACCCCTACTACAAACAAATCTACATAATTTTCTTTATCCTTTTATTATTTCTATTCTTAAGTCTCGTCTTCGTCTAAAATAACCTGAAGAATTTTCTAACATTTTTTTATATACAATTTCCCATACTCATCCGAAATTTCAAAATGCCATTTCTCCAAAACAAATCGACAGAATTCCGAACAATTTTCAGGTTGTACAAAGAGAAGGAAAACCTTTCAAATGAACTACTAGGACACCCTTTGTCATTTAAAATATTGGGGTTGGTGTTGGTGGGATTAAGTAGTGTAGATGCCTTACATGGTAAAAGATGTCCACATTCAAACTATTATTGACTTATCCTGCCGATTTGTTAAAATTTGATTATTTACAAAATTATTCAGGGTGGATTGTTCTAGAGGAAACACCCTATATAATAAAATTTGATATTATAAATAGCTACTCAAAGTTTTTCCCTTATACAATGATTCCTAATTTAATAAAAACTAGACAAACCAATGAATGTTATTAATTTTAGTTATTGCAATTCCAAACGAACGTATGATTAATCTACAATTCGAAAAAAGTACGTGGTTGTTATTGTTTTGCTACAAGGGATCTAAATTAAGCGTCATTTTAGGGCAGCCACCTAGGGTGCTATTATTACTTTGCGCTGGACGGTTATATAAAGCAAAGAATGGTGAATAAAATGCTACCGACCTATATTAATGTTTACAGAAAGGTCAATAAAGAAATATACCACTGATACAGTCGACGAATTCAAACGAAACAAATAAAAGAAATCTAGGGAATTCCAGACGAAAAAAGTTTATGAAACAGTTTGAGGGATATTTTTGGTAGCAAAATAAAGTTATTAGATCTAAGTTTCCAACACCTACACAATTTCTTATTTTGGCAATATGGGTGTATGATATTTCGAAAAGAAAACAGCATATATATCGTAATGAATGGGTAAATATTGCGGTTTCTATTTCAAATTACTAGGGTAACACCTTTGGGGTAATAATAAGCGGCTGAAGCGTAGTGCTGGTCACACTGGACATTGATAACTATGCCCTTTCTCTCTAGTACACGTGGCAATTCTACCTGCGATTCTTTTAAAGCGTTGTAACTGCATCAAGGGAGATTCTGAATAATGCTATACAAATTATTAACGAAAATGTCAATAACAGTCTTTAGCACCCTGCCAAATAGCAATTTTCTGCTCTGCGTATTTAAGACAACATATAACATAAACGTGGGGAGAAAATTAAGATAATTGACCGACAATTTGGCCAACTATATTGTTTTTATATTCACTTATCTCAATTTTTAAGCAACGTACTTTCAACTAAAAATAGTTGTTCGTGAATACTTAAAAGAAATCCTTGACCAACTTAAATCAAATTTTCTAAGTAAATTTACATATAACAGTAGTTTAATAAACGTTGCTAGATGGTGCCACTTAGTTGCTAAACATTACGTTTTTGGCTGAAGCTCTATGTTTCAAAAATCTTAAAATGTTATTGTTTTACTTTTTCGTACCAAAAGCTGTTTTTGAGGTATTTCAACTTTTATGCGAAATTTGGATACTTTATATGACATGAGTTCAACTCGGGTGAGTTCAGAACATCACTATATTTAAAATACTCTGAGACATTGATTAGAAACAAGATATCAAACAAAGCTATATTAGCTACTATTGTTAGAATATTATTTTTGGTTTTTACAATTAATATCAGACATCATACGCTGTACTTTAAATTAAAGAATTGCGTGAGATTCAATATTTTTTCAGATATAAAAGGTTTAGCAGTTCAATTCCCGCAATACACAATAATATGAAACACCATCAGTAACATGAGAAACATTTGATATTTATTCAAATCTATTTGTTTTATTACAGTTATCACAATTTTCACAATTATCACAGTTATCACAAGGCGTCTGAAGAAACTGCTGTCAATTCCGTGGATACATTTTCCTTAATATCTTCTATGTCCTGAAATCGTTTCCCTATGGGCACAGTTTTTACAAAAAAAACAGTCTGCTAGTACCAAGGCAGGAAATACAGTGGATAATTGATCTCAAAAACACCACGTTCTGAGAAAATTTATTTTACAATTAGTGCAGAATGGGCAGGTGTATGCATTAAGAACCTACTATATACTCGCCATATCGGTCGCACTCGTGAAATGCTTTGCAATAGTCTCTTTACTACTTCAACGTAGAATGCATTATGTACTGTTTGTCCTACAGGCATAAATTCGTTATGGATCACCTCCTATTTTTTGGAAAAGGTAATCAGCATTTTGATTCTGAATTTTTCGACGAGAAACTTTCTGTAGTGGTAATAATTTTTCAATCCAGTGCAGGCTCTGGGATTTAATCTCCAGATACTACGGAAACACCAACAACTCATCACCAGTAATAATGCAGTTAAAATAACTAGCATACCCCGCGACAAGTCTGAACCAAACCTGTGCATGACGCGGCTGTTCTCTGTTTTTGCTCAACCGTAAACCTGTGCAGGGCTAACTTTGCACATATGTCCCTTTTTTCTAAATCTTCTTATAGCATCTGTCGTATCGTTACCTTTTTTTTCATAATTGACATCAAAATTGTGTTATAACTCGTTGCTCCATGACGACTGAAAGAAACACAATGTACGTGCTAGCGCCCTGCAAAGATATCAACAGCTGTGCAATCTTCGTTTGACCACCTTCTATTTACAAATCTGTGAACTAAAATTGTTTCACTTTTAGTAACCAGAGGTTTCACGATTTCTGATTACTTACTGTGGTTTTATATTTTTTCTCTTCATATTTGTGCTATAACGTATTCGTTATCCCTCTTTGCCTCTTTCAATTGTTCTATTTTGAGATCTATTTTCCTTTATCGTATGTTTCTAAACCTACATAACATTTCAGTTTGACTCCTTGTTCTTACAAAGTTGAGGATGCACCAAGTTTTTTGTACATTTGTGTTGCTTATTTATGTATTGAATTCGAAGTACATTTTCTGGCAAATGTTATTTTTTTTCTGCTACATATGTTCTTCTGTTCTGATGTTTAATATTGCGTTTCCTTTTGTCACTATAACAAAGTAATAAACAATTTTTCTATTTGCGTTTTTTTTAACTGGTAGACAACATATTCAAGTTTGATATACCAGGACAAAAGTGTCAAAAAAACCATTAGAACTTGTGATAACAATTGCCAAATATATCGTAAAAATGCGATGAAATTGTTGTACTTTTACAACATATGTGAAATTACAAACTACCATGTCTTAAGAACATAATGCACATACCCCAATGTCAAGAATTATCTGATCTTCTTACAAAACAAACAGAACAAGAATCTGTTACCAACCTACTTTATAGTATATTAGTATTGTCTTTTATATTGGCTGCAGCGTCGGCGGACAAGGAAACCTCTGAATGAATGCCTCTAAATCTTCTCTGGAGTTTCTGTTGTTCGAAATCGAAGTCCAAGTGTAGGTCCCTCATGTTTAAATCTTAGGGTTGAGGTGAAGCTCGTGGCGGATTTACAAAAAAATTCTAAAAATACAGAGATCGAAAAAAGAAAAGGTAGTTCGATCAGAGAAAATCGGTCAAATGTATAATGAAGAAATGTGGAAGATAATTTTGAATACACAGAAAAGTTAATTTTTTTCGAATAACTTAATTACATAAAATTCACCTCTTTTGGGAAATTCGGTAAATGTTAAATATTTTCTTTGCTAACAAGTAAATTGATTGCTGCTCGTATATTAATTATTGCTCAAAGTTGATTTCCAGTTTATGAATACGGAAAAGCGAAAGGCGCGGAGGAGAAATTATCTATTAAAACTTTCTTGTAGATGGTTTGACGCAATTATTACAGTCGAATTATCAATCGCTAATTTTAATCGTTGCCTGAAATACGAAAATGGGGCATGCTTTTCCCACAAAACTTTTAAGAAAAGATTCCCAGTTTTTAAAAATACGTTCCTGTTGCATCATTTTACCTTAAGTACGTAATTAGTAAAAGATAGCAAAACTTTTATTGTATTGTTTTTTTCTACTTACCCATTACAACAATCATAGTTAAAGCTTCTTCTATTTATAACTCAAAACGATTTTCTGATTGAATAAATTCAATACATAAATAACTAATAAGGTGATTTTCTACTTAAGCTACATTTTTATTAGGATGCGTAAACAGTTCGAGATTTGACTAACATTTTCGGTAATTATAATGGATCTAATTCGAAATCGGTAGATATAATAGTATATTATTATACGAGTTTCATAACGGGCTTATTGTAGCACGCGTGGGTTTGGGGCACGACGAGCGTAGCGAGGAGTGCTCCAATGGAACAAGTGCTACAATGCCCGTTATGAAACGAGTATAATATACTATTTTATCTACTTTGAGATACTTGTTATGTAGAAATTCAAAATTTCTGATAGAGTTTGTGGTTATGTATATTCGACATCTGACATTTGTCGTTTTATGACCAAAGTGAAAGCAAATGTCACCAATCTTAAAAACCAAAAAGTTACCAAAAACAGTTTAATAATAGAGCATTTTATTACCAAAAACAGTTTAATAATAGCCTCCATTATTAAACTGTTTTCGGTATCATAATGGACCTATTATTAAATCAAAGTAGATAAAACTTGTTTAAGCATTGCTGTAGTGGTTACAAATTAACACTACTTCAACATGCTCCCTGTTATGTTACATAACTAAAATCAAATAGAACAATGTTAAACTAAATTCAGCAGTAAAAGCGCTGGGAGATATGTTTCAACAAACTTAGTTAACATGTATTGAATATAAAATTCGTTTACATTCAAGTAGTCTTGTTGAGTGAAATACATCTCAGCACTAAGAGGAATGTATGAATGTTAGAGTTGACCTTACGGGGGGTGAATAAAAACTACTGAATTTTAAATTTAAATGCGGTTGCAGCGCTTCTGCATTTCATTTGTGGAGTTCCTGGGTAAACAAACAGCGAACATGAGATCAGCACTCACCGGCGGCGATGGGCAGGTGACATGCAACAGATAATAAAACACAGACTTACTGATCTATCAATAAATATAGGGCGGTTGGATTCACCGGAGGTCGTCCAGCCCCCTACACCTGGATTGGGATTCAAACAGGATACTGATGCGTATCTGCTTCCAGAGGCATCCAGGCAATTGGACTACATCCAGCCAGTCTCACAGGGAGTGGCAGTGGTAGGGGGCGTACTCCCTCAGCCCCAAATGCATTGATGTTAAATTTATAATAATAATAATTCGACGTAGGCGCATTTTCGATTCCACCTTTGCCAACTGACTACCTCCCGAATGACTGCTAAATAAATAATGATTAACCATTACACACATGATCTACTTATATTAACTACGCTACTGTTTCCCACGACTACTTACATAAACACACCAATCTTCTTCTTCTTCTTCTGTATATAGGCCAATGGCCTGTTAACTACCTACAACCTACCTACAATCTTGGATAATAACTATAGCGGAACTCAGCGCTTGTAAACTACATGACAAGTAGATAATACGTAATCCTTTGAGTAAACACATATAACACTTCATGGGATATAAACCATATATGTAAAATAATAAGCAGATAATACATAACCATTTGGGTAAACACATGTAATATTCCAGGGGATATAAACCATAACCTCGCCAGCGACGCCACTGATTATAATAGCTGATATTGCCATTGCAGCCCATCACTTTGCCTCTGCTTAGAGGATGATCGTATCGCAATCAGTTAGTAGGTTCACAAACGCTGTTAATCAGTTACTACCCAAAGATATACAAGCTTACGCCTAGCTACCAACAACACTGCCTTTTGTAGACTGCCGTTGCCGACCCTTCTTAATACCGTGCTACCACTTGTTTTTGTCCCTCACATTGCAAGAAACACTTTCTCGGTCGGGTGAACATCGTCACCCTCCCGCCCAAGCCTTGCATTCTTAACAGATGTTGTTATGAGCTACATATATTTTCGTAAATGTATATTAGTTGAGCATAAATTTGAGTAATATTTACAGTAGGCAAAAACCACTGTCTAACATGAATTTAAATGAATAACATACAATGAGACAATTTTAATATTTACTAGCGTAAATTTACCTTTTTAATGTTAAATTCCCAAAAGCTGCAATAATATAAAATCAGAAAACACTTGAATATGTTTTAATAATTCGGTTACACACGCCTCAGAACAAAGACAGCTCGCTGAATGAAACTGTTTTTCTTCTTCAAAACAATTGTTCATAATATGTTACTAAATAAGTTACCAGGCTGATACGGTCTCGGATAAGGTACAAAATGAGAAGAGGTACACACTTGGTTATACTTTATTACTTTGTGATGTGTTATTTAACATACTTAAGAGTTAAACATTAAGAATAATACTAACACCAACCTGTATATTAAATCCAAACCGTGTTAACCATCGACTAACCAGAGATTTGTTCATTAACGGTCGCTGGAGAATATTATTTCATTTGGAGAACTCTTACATAAATATATTAAAAAATAACAAATATTAGTAAATCATGGCTCGTGATTAGAATTAGTTGTAGGTGAAAAGTTGACTTTACCAGCGATTCGTCTGGCTCCATCCCAGAGAGTTACCTTTAAGGTATGTTTAAACAGTTAAACCAGTAAAGCTAAGCGATCAGCTAAAGTGTAATACTGTAGTAATACTGTAGTTAAAATTTCAGGTTTAGTTGTTGCTATTAATGAGCAACAAAAAAGACTTTATTTTAAAATTCTCGACAACTCATAGACATCGTCATTGATAGCTTATCTTTTTATAGAGGTAAAATTATTAAAATTGGTAACCAGTGTGTGTGTGTTTGTGTTTGTGTTAATTGTGTTTTGGAATTTGCTAAATCCTATATAATTTTTGTAAATGTTGTGTACTTACGTTTTTTTATGCAAAGATGAAACGGAAGGAACTCTTGTTGAAACATATTTAGTGTGATCGATAATTCAGGTTTTCCAAACAGTCTTACCAAGAAAATCTCACTACACGCTTAAAATGGGCGAAATGTCTGTAATATTAGCGAACCAATGTGGTACTTATAGTATTTCCTGTAGAATCCTTAGAGTTGAAAAATCGCTGATAAACTTTTAATATTTCAGAACTATCGCGCTATATCAATTTATGAACTGTCGTCATTCGATAGGGATCTAAAGTTCACATTTTTGTGTAATATCTTAAGAAATGCTTCCTCAAACAGGTTTATCTGTTGCGAAAAGCTTGGAATAGAAGTATGTAGCTTAATATCCATGACTTCAGTAGCTTCTGCAGCAACTTCACCTGTAACTTTTGTGGGCTTTCAACTAAGTTAATTGCATTAGCATTTTCTCAAGCACATGAGTTAAGTTTCCCTAAATTATTGACGTGCAAAGAAAACCTAACGAATTTTTTTGCGTAATTCTTCGAGGCGATTCTCAGCAGAATATATCGAAATTACAGAACATGTTTTCTTCACGTCTGGAAACTATTTCGAACCGTAAAATAATCACCTGACGTGATCACGAACTTGTATTGTTCTGAACATAAAGATTTTGGCAAAAATGCACCAACTAGAAACTAAAATTTCAAACAAAATGAGAAAGGTCACAAATAATATGCTAAATGACATATGAAAGTCCAGCAAATCTAGAAGTAAGTTCAGTAAACCATAAACCACTCGGTTTTGTTTTGGAACACCCGTTATAAACGTATATTAAACTTACTGCATTATATAGTCTATAATTGGTAATATGCAAGGTTTAGTGCGGTTTTGACTATTTGGCTAGTTTTTTTTTTATGATCAATGAAATGTTGGTGTATCATTTTGGGCACCTGACGTTACGATTGTTTCGTAAACATACTTGTAACCTTATGG
Organism: Limonius californicus; assembly: GCA_014611495.1. NCBI lineage: Eukaryota > Metazoa > Arthropoda > Insecta > Coleoptera > Elateridae > Limonius > Limonius californicus. The sequence goes on from JABXWE010007977.1 coordinate 31,181, forward strand.
AACCACTGCTGTCTAAGAATTACTTTATATATAGGATAATTATGCTTTTATGTCTCTCTGTGTTGCCATTTCCCTTAAAAGTTTGTTGTTCTTACAATTTTTTGTCTTTCTGGTTGCCTGCATCTAGTGTTTCTATATTCTTCTTGCATCTGCCTACTGATTGATGTTGTCATCTACATTTCTTTATTTCGTACTGCATTTGTCCCCGCTATCCGTAATAGACTGTTTCTGCGTCATTCTGGATTTTGGCTTCACATACACTTAAGCCTCCGTGGCAGAAACCACGTTTGGTTTGGTTTGGTTTGGTCAAGCTCACTCACCCTTTCGAAGAACTTGAAATCACAAAGTGTGTTATGAATTCCAGCCATGTCGGCCAAAAATTCCGCGGACATGGGTCAGTTACGCGAGTGTAGGACAATCGTACAGGAGATGCTCAGCCGTCTGGTTCTGATTCTGGTTCTAGTTGGAACCTTCGACAAGTTCTGTCATCTAATAGCCCCATCATGTGCATGTGTTTATTTAGTTGACAGTGTCCAATGAGCGTTCCTAGGATAAGTCGTAGTTTTCTCCGTGGCAGAATCTTACCATTCTTTGCGAGGGGGCTGTAATGGCTATCCTTGCAATGAGAGAGCGCAACTGTTGGTTCAGCCCCAAAAACGTTTTTCCAAGCCTCGTCTCGCTACGATAACAGCCTACTCGTTGCAAGTGAGTGCTAGGACGTTGAAACTAGATGGTAGCTCCAGCTGTTTCTCCTCCATATATTAGGATTGCTTCGACTACAGTTAATAGGTGTTCGCCCACTTACTCGCCACTGTTTGCCCACCTGCCGTTTGTTTGCTGGCGGGTCTCTATACTCAACAACTACTTGTTCGCCGGGCAGAAGCTCGACAAACAATTTGTTTTTAAATTATTATCCTAGTACCTATATACTGCATGTTGGTAATTCTCAAAACCTTACATTCCTTCAAGGAATTTTGATAGCCAGAGCAGGGTTGTCTGTTGTTGTACTTGAATTCGTATAGAGTAGTACACATCTGTGTTTTTATTCCTTACAAGATTATCTAGAACTGATTTTTATTATTTCATTATATTTTTAAATTATTTTTAATTAATACCTTGTCGAAACATCTCTAAACTCCACTTGATGTAGAAATAGCATTTTAAGTTTCCTGAAATTTTATGAAACTTGTATTTGCCCGGACCACTTCGTTATAAAGGAAAACAATTATACTGGCTATCACACTTAATTCCTAGATTATGTACAAAACCATGTTTGTGTGTTGGTTCAACGTTTATCAAAAAAATCGATTATTTGATATAAACTAGTTTTTCTAAGTTGGTGTAGTTATATTTAGTACGGCGAGCAAGTTGACTGGCAAGTCAATAGAAAGCGAGCAACCGTCTCGGCGAGCATCTTTGCTAGGAGCAATCGGCAATTGATGGCGAGCAAATGGCGACGAGCAAATGATCTAAAACCATATGTGTCCGCCTACGTGGTCGTTACGATTTGCTTGCCGCCGTTTGCTCGCCACTGTTTGCTCGTCACCGTTGGTTCGCCAGTGTTTGTCCGCATGTTGTTTGCTCACCTGTGGTTTCCTCACCTGTGGTTTCCTGGCGGGTCGCTATGCTCAACAAGCAATTTAGTATAGGCGTTTGGTGATTTTCAAGATCTTTCGCTCCCTCTAATGAATACTGATAGACATCGCTGTATTTATAGTTATGAATAAAATATTAATTTATCGTAAAGGTCTTAATTTTTTAGTTAGTGTTAAACAGAAATGTACTCAATTTGCATTAGTTTTTAAAGAAAGTGCTCTAAGAAGCACATGTAGCTTGCGCTCCCAGTACCAAATTCTTCTCGAAAGCTTGATAAATTTCAAATAAATTTTTAGGTTATTAGGAAATCTGATCAGTCCCGCGATCACACACTCACATTTTGCAAAATTAACTATTCTGAATTGTAGTTGTAAAAACGAACATTTCCTAAAAATCTCGGAATCTGTATTTTAAGGAAATTAATACTTTCCCTCTACCTACCTATGATATCTGAACATAAAAGCAAAAGTTGTAATTATAAAGCAAAATTTGTACTAAATTATTTTACAATCAAAAATATCTAACAAGAAAAAACTTTTCCTTTTGCGTCGATGCAGGTATACTTATTACTGCGAGGAAATTGACTGCTGAGCAAACGGATGGCGAAAGAATGTCCTGGCAAGCATCTTTCCTAGCGAGCAAACGGCAATCAAGCAATCGATGGTGAGCAAATACTAGCGAGCTATCGAACTAGAACATTTACAGTGTCGAATTTAAAAATATGCACATTAAATAATAGCACTAAAAGGACGCTGGAGTATAAACGACAATATGTGCAATGTAAAACACAAGCTAAGGGCCAACTCAAACATGAAACGAATGAACTAGGCCATTTGCTCGCCATTACTTGCCCACCACAATTTGCTCGCCATCACTTGCTCGCCACAATTTGCTCACTGCCATTTGCTCGCCACAATTTGCTCACGCCATTTGCTCTCCACCATTTACTCGCGACCATTTACTCGCCACCATTTGCTAGCGACCATTTACTCGCGACCATTTACTCGCGACCATTTACTCGCCACCATTTACTCGCGACCATTTACTCGCCACCATTTACTCGCAACCATTTACTAGCCACCATTTGCTAGCGACCAGTTACTAACCCAATTTGAACGATTGCTGTTTGCTCGCTAGGAGCATTACATGTTTAACTTGCCCCTTAACTTGTGTTTAGATTCCACATACTGTTGTCTATATTCCGGGTTTTTAAAATTGTTATTAGCCATTTATTGTGTACATTCTATTCATATTCGAATTTTCCCTTCAACAATGTACATCCTACAATCAGTTCTTAAAGTTTATCTTATTTCAAAGGCTAATTTGGAGTTATGTACCTGTCATCTCATAGCTAAGTGTGTATATAATCGTATGTAAATTCAATTATATTGTGTGCGACACCTATTTCTGGAATATTTTCGTGTAGTTGTTATTATCCATATTTAATTGCATCCTTGCATGAATATCCCGATATTGTTAGTACACATCTGAATATTCATCCTTAAACCTTCGAATAAAAGTTACAACGAAAACTTTCTCTTTACGTAAAGATCCTACAAAAAAATACATCTATTTGGTGTAATAACTCAAGAAATAATAAACTAGGCCCGAATTGAATAATAAATAACCTGCGTCTGGTTCAATATTTAAACTAAATTAACTGTCGCATGACGAACATGCAATTATATTACCTAAATATTCAATAGCTGCCGTCGTGGCTCTCGTTTACCGGATTTGAGGACTTTCTTTGGTCGATTGTTGGAGACCTCTGGAATCCTTATACATAAAATTGATCCACGAAAATATTCGTGCGACTTGCACACTTGCTTTGTTTGGGTACGGCATTAAGTAAATACGTGCGACAAGGATATGAAGCAGTGCGTTTGCTAACACTCTTGTGATTGTAAGAAATTTAGCGCAGATTTGTCATTACTGCAGTATCAGTTACGCGGTGAATATAAATAATAGCCATACGCAAACTATTTAATTAAATATGCAATAAATACACGGTGATAAAACGAAAATGATAATAAAAGCCTTAAAAATGGAAGATGAAGCATTCATAAAGACAAACGTGCATAACGCCGATATTAATATCATAAAAAACATCATCAATGACTTTGAAGTCACAGAATATACCGGCAGAGAGGGTTCTAATAACAGAAAGGTGTACAATAATTTCAAGAACTGCAACAAACGAGCGAAAAATAATAAAAGGTGCAAAGTGTGTTACAATTACCAAACAGTGTGCAGCAGTGAGCCGACAATAACTAAATATAGGAAATTAGAAATGTCACCAAGAACTAAGAACAGATTTCACAGAAGTTTAGAAAATTATCCGAAGACTGCTTTAAACACCACGGGAAGTTTGCAAAACTTCGTTAAAAGTGAAGACAATTTTTATTTAAATTTTGTTGAAAACACGGCCAGTGTTGACAACCAGGACGCGATTGCCGTGTGCAATTTAGACCAATACCGGGAAGAAAACGAAAAGCTCAACAGCAATAATTTAAGATTCGAAAGCATAACCAACATAACACGAAGAAAGTTGTACAGTGATACCAAAAGGCGCCAAACATTGTTTATGTCAGATAATGTAAAAAAGGCAAGTATTTTTCGACCTACTTTGTACATTATTCAATTTTCTTTTATTCTGCGGCTTGGAGGTCGTAAACCTGTAATTCATTTTTTTCTGTTTACGATGTAACAATAAAGCGCAGAATCAAAAGGAAAGCTTTCGTGTGTTCCCTGAAATTCCAATAATTATTATTAGGTTTAAATTTATAATTTAGTCATGTTTATGTCAGAAAAGATTCTTCCTTTGGCGTACATGCAGTTATAAGATTTAGCACAAATCAGAAAATATACAGAGTGTCCTGAAAACAAAAGGACACAGCTTAAATACAGCTTCCTGAGCTCAAATTGGACCGATTAAAGTAAATGTACCTTAGTACAAAAGTGCTTTCTTAAGAAGTTATGAAGCCTTTAATTTATATATACATATATATATATATATATAAATCCTGCTATCAATATTGCGTCCTTTCACAACCCAGTCTTATTGCGTCCACTAGAAATACTGCAGTTAGACAAAAGGTTATTCAAGTATATTACTCTCCACGAAATATCAGGTCGATCGCTCCTTTTAAAGTTTGTCTACGTTGCTTTAAGTGTATATTTTTTTTTTTCATATCGCGTACCTTAGTGACTCCTTTCATTCTGCTAACATTATTGCGACCACTGTATATTTTTTGTACAGTTTCCATACCATCTCACGCACATTACTGCATCCGCCATGTTGCCTGATTTCCTGACCATTAATGTTCTAAAAATAGCTTTACTTACATTGCATACAGTAAACGTCTTCTACGTACACATTTTCGGTATATTCGATTATGTGCATTTTGTGTTGCATTTGCCTTGTCAGGCTCCTACTCTTAACTGAATAACTCTGTACATTAAAAATTACTAGTCAGAAGACAAAACAGAGAAGTTTTAATGCTTCATTTTATTATAATTAGAGCTAGTATAGTTAGGCAAATTGCCTTTTTTAATAAATGGAAGGATTAAAGGCAGACCCAATTTTAAATCCGTTTTAGAATGCGTGCAATTCAAAAATACAAATTTTATTTTGCCTTTCTTGCGTCTTTTTATGGAATCTACCTTTTTTGAGGAATTTCCTATTTTTCTTGCCTTTTATGCTATATTAAATATAAATTTTAAGAAATCTAGTTATTAAATTTTTTATTTATTTATTAATTTAAAAGAAATTTGTACTAGCAATATTCCAAGAAAAATGCACATTTTAAATTTCTGAAATAGATTGTAGAAAGTATTATTCCCACAGCACTTAAGGATAGAGGCTTAGTGGGTTTTACCCTTTATTGCTACCGACTGAAAATTTCTCAGAAGGATTATTTTCTTCAGATTTATTTTAATGAGGGACCAGTAGGTATTGTCAATAGAAAGTTTCCTATTGAATCAGCCAGTGTGTCACAATTTTCGAAAGTGTTAACGTTAACGCCGTTTCTTTTAATTTTCTCAAGTATTCTTCAGATTTTGCAGTTTTTTATTTTTTCCCGTCTTTTTTTGGTAATTTTGCCTTTTTTTCTTTTTTGCCTTTTTTCACTTTATTTTTACATTTTTACTGCCTTTTTATATCTTTTTTTTGCTTTTTTGCATGCCTTTTTCGAGATTTTATTTTGCCTAACTATCCTAGCTCTAATTATAATATTTAGCACTTATTTTCAAAGAGAGAAATAAAAACTTATCACTGGGAAAAAACGTGAAAACAATTATCAAGGGATTTTGACCTGCTGACACAAATGTTGTTTCTGCCTATCATGTGAATGTGGAAGTTTGATTATCGTGTATCATATCGCATCTTTGACGTTCAATCGAAAAACTGACTACGCATTGTTATAGAACATCCTTCGCAACATATTATGCATACCATAAATAGTTAATCAATTCCTAATAATAAACTCGTTAAAGAAAAATTAGTATAGCCTGAATCACCTTATATAATTATTATACAGTTTTTAATTCACATTTTGTTCGCTTATTTACAGTGTTAAAAACCGTATTAAAATCTAAAAAAAAAAACATTTAAGTAAGAAAATATTATTGTTTACTATCCATAATAGGAATATAATCGGTTGATGATAACATAACTAGTTCGTATTTTTAACGAAAACAGGTGTACAA
>JABXWE010007979.1:0-43824 GCA_014611495.1 Limonius californicus
ACAATTAACTTCCATCATTGAAAAAACGTCACTTTCGTCTTTGAATTCAAACGCGCGATTGCGCGAAAACAGCGCTACAAAGTCCAAATTCAAACGTTGACTTTAAATGGGGAACAATCTGCTCGGTGCCCCATTCGCCTGGTATATCGCATATAACGAAGATAACCGATAGGCAACCGAATCACCTCTACATAGGGAACAAATCAGAGCGTGTTAGCCGCGCCTTTGGTGCGGAAGGAAAATTTGATACCATCGTTAAAATAATGAAATTAAAATAATGCACTGAATTACATGCGAATTTCTTTCTGTGTTTATCTTGGTGGTTGGATGGGCACGTGCCCTTGTGCTCCTTAGTACAAGCCGCCACTGCCTCACCTACAGATAGGTGAAGTAATGACCTCGCGTCATGGGACACCCTGTATTGTATAATACTATTCCCAGAGAATAGCTAAGTCTCCTTATATAGAATTTAAACATATGTGGACATTGCCAAACCATTTAACAGTAGGTCGATAATATTCGATTTTTTTAAAATTTGGTGATTTACTTGCACCATACTGAAAGAATTTTTGATGGGAATTTCACTATGGTAGGTACTTAAAAGTAGTATGCAAATGTAACAGTTATAAATATGTTGCAGAAAACTTGAATTTGGTATTAAATAATAAACCTGTACTTTCTGGCATCAGTATTATACTTTATCATCAGAAATAGATGGACATATAATGAAAGACAGCAATTGTGCTGAGGCCTCTCATCGAGGTCGGTGACTGACCATAGCAAAGGAAATAAGCTGATCATAAATAAACAAGCAAACACTAATTATTATAGAGTACAAATAATTCATTTATTGAAATTTATGGTATAACATCTTAAAGAAATACTTTTTTCTATTAATAAAAAACATAACAAAAACTTATTCACTTTTTTTAATTAGTATCATGTGGTGCCCCTTTTAAAGGTAATTTTTAATATTTCTCGTTGAAGTCCATCTGAACACTTCCAGCAAGTGGAAAATTGAAAAACATTTTCTTTTGTCATGAAGTCTTCAAACTGTCTTAATCCTCCTCCAACTCCAAAATAATGTGTCTTGGCTGCTAAAAAACTACGCATGGTTAAGGATAATTTTCAAATCTTGACAATGCAATAATAAAATTGAAAGAAATATTAAATATAATTCGAAAAGCTCTTCTAGAGAAGTTACCTAAATGGAAAATAGGATTAGTCATTAATATGTAATTTGTTTGGTTTGGGAATATGGAATTTATTTAACATAGCGTATTAAAATAATTTGAAGTTGGTAAATGTTTTGATGAATAATCTATTTGATTAGGAACAAACAAAAGCATGTGGTTTTCAGTACGGCAGGCACAACACATGAAGGGTAGATTCCAGGCATTTTGCCACATCCTTCTTAATGTTACGGTTATGGGTCCACTATCAGCATGTTGAAGATCATGTGATTTTAGTCAGGTGATCTTTGTTGGTACCACCAAGCTGAACCAAAAGTCACGTAATGCACATGCCTATTGGCTTAAAATGTCTCAAGGATCCTTAAAGTAATAAACCAAAAAATGATAACCAAGCCATTTTACTTTTATTTTATTGATGCTTCAATATGATAAAAAAGCAGGAGCAGATGAAGAACGTAAAAAAGGATACATTATACCATTCTGTTTTAACCGCTCTTTCAAAACGGAATGAAGCTTTTTGTAGTTTTGAGGATTGTAGATTGTTTCACACGTAAAAATATAATCAAATTTATTATAATCAGTCTGAAAATATTTTTCAGTAATCTCTAAGAAGGTACTCCAATCACCAGAATAAAACTTGCATGTATTGAGCTCCTTATTGTCTGCAGCGCTCAAATCTCTATTTAAATACACATTCGGTATTGTACAATACCTTATGATTTCTTCATTCTATAAATGGAGTAGTAGTGTATTTATTAACAGTGTCCTAAATGGTATGGCTTAATAAACAAAAAAATTTTAACTTTACAGAAGGAACCAAAATGTTTCGAAAAAAATAGTATGACAAAATAAACAAAGCTTTAAACATAAGTTACCTAAAAGACATGACAATTTTGACCAAAAGAAAAAATGTGTTTATCTGCAACCATTTCGAAGTTATGGTCAAAAACAAGAATTTTTCTAATTGTTTTTTAACCCGTCTTTTTTTAAAATTCATATTGCCATTTAAAATTTCTTATATTTGTACTTACATAATCTTGAAAATGTGAAACTGAACCATTCATTGATGCTATTATGCCGATTATACCAGCACCACATCCCAAATCAAACACATTTCTGTTGTTTAAATCAATATGGTTTTCAGCAATGTAATTGGCTAAATCATATGTACATTCCCAAATTTTGAGACCACCTGAAAACAAAAAAAGTTCTTAAATAGATACGCACCTATTTTTATAAGTTAATACCCAACCGCTAAATAAATACCCAATCTAAAATGATTCTAGTTTTATTTAAACTTATTTAAAACTGACAGTATTACAACTTATGACAAAATTTATAGTAAAAACTCATACCTTTGATCCATACCTTCATAAACACCAGTCACTAAATCAGAATCATCTCTTTCAGCTGTAAAAACTGGGCACTCTTCTAGTTTTTCGGTGAGCAAATTTGATGCGTTTACAGAAGTTATATACTTAATAGTGTTCTTCTTACAATTAAACGAACTTATACAATCTGTGTTCACAACTGTTTCCACAATATCCATTTCTGGACGTATTTCTTTTGCTACAAACCATTCCACTGGGGCAGTTTCTGATGGTTCTGTAACACATTCATATTTACCAATAAAAAAAACTGCGTGCGTATTGTGGTGCTATTACCAGTATTTTTTTCGGAAGCATTTTCGTTGTCAAGAAATCGAAACTGAAACATTGGGTTATTTAAATAGTGTAACTGGAAAAAGTAAGGTTAAGTGTTTGATTCTTCATTACCAATATGCCGATAGATGTCGCTATTTTGTCACTTGATTAGTACAGCGTTGCCAATTCTAAGGTAATTTGGTATAGATCGCCAATACAATATACGACAGTGGTAGGCATAAGCGAATGATTGTAATAATCAAAATATGATTCGAAACATTAATCTATACCATAAATGCTAGCGGATCTGCAATAATTACAGTATAATCATATGTGCTAGTTATTGGCCACGGTTGCAAAATGTATTATTTGCAGCCAAACTACGTATATGTTCTATCTTAAAAGATTAATTTCAAGAAATAATACAGAAAACTATTTACTTAAATATATTTAAAGAATAACATTGCACAGAGAACATATTCTTTTCTAAAATGTATACCCTCTATATACTTGGTTACGTATTAGAAACTTTTATTGTTGTTAGTCAATATAAATAGGTGCCGTTTATAGAATTAGATTAATTTATATCTTTAAAATTTTTCTCAGCAGAGTTAAACTAGAATGCAAGTGGACACGATGTACTTATATTTTACTAGAATGAATCTTCACAGTATACATACTGTTTGGCTAGGAATAATATTCTGTAACTGTTATTAGTAAATGGAAGGGCACTGAAGATCCATTGGTTTAAAGGTTATATATAGTGGGGTGTCGTCTTATTTGACGGGTGGCCCTTCGCAGTACGAACCACAACAACACTTGTATAGTTATATTGCTCTCTTTCTAGCTCCTTAGTTCGTATGGGCTATTAGAGCGAGCGCAAGTCTTGCAATTTGCCGCTCTAAAGTTTATAAAATGCACTGCGGTGACTTGTGAAACTTAGTGTTCAGTGGTTTCAAAACAAGTGACTTCTAATATTACTTTTCAGACGAAGAAAAAGTTTTTTATGTAATAAATACCTCTATCAAAGCAAATTTAGTTCTTGTCCTCCCAGAAATTCAAATAATGTTGTTTACGTTTAAAATAACGCTTGAATAACACATTATACAATTATAATGCACGCAGTTAATACATTAGTTTCTAAGACAGATAAGTAATTAACCTTCATTTTAATAAAATTTTCCAGTGCAGTTTCTCTGTGATGATCAGAAGAGAGAGTGCTAATATTTGTGCTTAGAAGTGAAATTTGTGAACTTTTTCCGACAGTTGTTTTTCGATTTTTTGTGAAAATTTATTAGACTACAATAGCAACAAAACTAGGTCCCTTGTCTCTGCAATCGAAACAGTTAGTGCTTAATATCCTAATTATTTTGAAATGAAAGATCGCGGGTTTGATATAGGACTAGGAGCTCTTTCCCGGATTAAAAAAAACTGTGGTTTAAATATAAAAAGGACTGCAATCGACGGTTTATTTGTGTAAAAACATGTGTTGTTAATCAAAGAATTCAATTCTTGAAGTCGTATGTAATCAATGCCAATAAAAACTGATTAAAAGTCGTTTTTCTGGATGAAAGGTGGATTTATTCAAGAGGAGGATTGATTTTTAGCAAACTGCAAAGAGGTTTAATTATTGTACTTTAGTAGCTACATTTAATTCGACACTTGTTTTTGGTCACTAGTTTCTTGAGCACGTGACCGCTCATCTTAGGTCAACCGGTTATTTTACCTGACTGCGGACTTCGCACCCGTAAAATAAGACGACACCCGACTATATCTTCTGTGGAGAGATTACAAAAACTCCAATATAGTGAGAGCTGACACCAACCTGTGTGTCACTAACTATTAACTACATAAAAAGAATATATAAATAATCTGCCCGTCTTTCTTATTTACACCAAGATAATAATTATTGAACATATTCAGTTATGTATATATAATAAACATTGCGTGTTCTAAAGTATAAATTATACCAACTGAACAATACTCTGATAACTATTCAATTGTAGTAAATGTTACAAACGTATGGCTTGAGTAAAGATATAGGTACTGTTTACCACATTTATTAAAAATGTTGTTGATCGTACTGTATATAGCAAATACTGACTTATACAATATATCTTAAAGATAGAAGATGTTACAATACTAGTTTAAGTTCATTAAGGATATAGTTATGTTGTCTTGAAATGAATTGATAGAACTGGAAGATAGAGCTTGAACCCGCAAATATTGGAAATGGCCATTAGAAATATTACTTAACAATATAACATTTGAATATTATTACACAATTATTAATTTGTAGTACTTTGAACTGTGGATGATATTGTTACGCCTTTGGGCTATAACTAATAAGGAATCCTTTGTCCTTATCGCCGGGATCATGAATTCCCTTTTTCACCCATAAGCAATGACCTGGTTATTAGTCAAGATCCCTTATCAAGCGTATTACTTATTCCACATTGCCTAATTTAATATTCTAATGTACTTTGCATTTGCTGAGTAAAATGACGTCACTACTTACAACATAAATGTGTATGCAAGTAATTGCAATCACATTACAATAGCTATGAAGCAATAATAATTTAATTTAGAATTTTGGATATTGGGTTCGTAACATTACTCCCCCGTCTAGCAAACGTCGACCCGTCGTTTAATACGTTTGAGCCGATTTACAATTAAAAACTAAACTAAACACATTAAAAAACAGGTATCTACATTTTACAGTCCAATACCATACAAAATAAATTCATAATGTTCATTCATGTTCAAAATTATGATTCACTATTCACAAATTGTTATTATGTCTTAAAGTTACTTTAATGGTCCGTGAATCACTTCCATCAAAATTTCTGGCGACGCTTACTACACGTACTACAAGCGCAAATTTGAAAAATCAGCAAATTACATTACACTATTTCACGTTCCACGTTGTCTTTCGTTAAAACTTCTAAGTTGCCGGTTTTTGAAGTCTGCTGATTTCGCACAATCCGTGTTTCGTAGTTGAGATGCTGTTGAATTCTTAATGGTGTCCACAGAAGCAGGATATTCCAGTCTCGGATATTGGTAGGAATTTCAAGGAATCGTTGAGGATGGATTAAATATATGAATACTTACATAGAAAATAATTTAAATAAAAAGAATTTATAAGTATAGGTATGAAATTGGGATAGATTTTATAAAGTTGATTGTACTATTTATATTTGATCCTAGGTATGCTGAATTGCTCTTTACTTCAAATTGGATGGTGCTGATTGTTGAACCTCGTAAAATCTCTTTAGTGCAGCTTACATGGCAGGTGGATTTCCTGTGATCGGTGAATTTCGATTTTAGTTTGTGCTGCAGGAAGCTTTTCTGTGGAAGGTGTAGTTGTATGCGTGGCCTTTTGACTCTGTATGTTATACAGTGTAGTTACATGAAAGTACAAAAAATAACTTAATCGTACTTATAAGGTAAATTTAATTTAATACTAGTTTTTAATTTTTTTATTCTAAACATTTTTAATAACATAGAGATCCCCTAAAGTCTTAAATAATTTTTAAAAAATTCAAATATGTAGATTTAAATTTTTTGGAAAGAAGATCGACTTTATACTTTCTGAACAAAACATGTAAACAACATTAATTGTTACTTTTCACGAGCATCTATTTTATGGACCCAAAATTAGCAAAACTGAAGTGCTAATTGCAAAACTTAATATTCTGGGATACAAAATAACAATTCAGCTTCTTTCAACTTGACAAATATTCTTTTACTCATTGTGTGAGAAAATTATCTAAAGGTCCATAAGCACTAATTTCAGTGTATAAGCTTGCATTGTACAAAGCAAGTTAAGTACAGGCAAGATACTTTTGAAGCAAGCATGAGTAACGACATGAAAACAAAAAAAATATGAAAATAACATATAGTGGAGGAGCCGGATTATTGAAATTGGCAATTTAGGAACAATCTCAAAAACGGATATTTTGGTATCATCTCTACTAAAAGCCAGAGACACTGGCCTTATTATAGTTAACCGCTATTCCGACCTTAGTGACAATGAAGTGGTGATATTTTGTGAAGACATTTTTAGGCAAAATCTAGAACAAACCATTTACTTTGAAACGGGGATATGCTCTAAGCGAGATTGAAGCAACCTCGACCTTGGAATATGTACAAGTCATTTTGCATCAAAGACATCACTTAAATCGTTATTGCTACTTCAGTTTCAACCACAGCACAGCAAATCACGATTTCATAATATTGATAGAAGAGAGTGTTCCCTATAACAAACCTAGCAATGGTGCTGTACCTGTCTGTATTATTGTAAGTAGTTTAGTATGTTTTAGAATAAGTTGTCATAGTCATGTAGAACATACAAATTAATAAATCCAATCATTTTATACAAGGGTAGTTGTTTCTCTAGTGATCCCGGCGATAAGGACAAGGGGCACCTTATCAGTTACAGCCCAAAGGCGTAACAATATTGTAATTATAAGTTGCTTATGACTGAAAAATTGTTTATGAAATCAAATATGAATTTATGATTTTATTAATTATTTTTCATTACCAACTATTTCTCTTGGTTTAACCACTGTTGAAAGAAATAAGAGTATATTTTCAGCAGTTTTATTTATAACATTTAAAGCTACAAATAGTTTACAAAATACACATCTATATATTTTTCATCATAAATAAATACAAAATATTTTGTGAGCACCTTGAAGCTTATACTGGTGGCTTTTTAATTCGTCGCGAATTAACCCACTCTTTTAAATTAGAAACGAGCAATCCACCTAAAATCATTTGCGTTGGATGATAGACCAGCAATGGTAAACTGATTTGACTTAAATGTGACAAGCCATGGAACATTATTCGCAGAATTGGAATGCCTGCAAAAAAAAAACAGCATAATACCTATCTATAATCACCATATTATTGTGTAGCAAGTGTAATATACCATAATTATATCCCAGAAAGATCAACTAGTATGTTAATCAATCAAACCTTGTTTAATTAAACCTAACCTAAGTTAATGGTTAACATAGGTTATGCCAATATAAGCCAGATTACCACAAATTTACTAGAAAACACAAATTCAATTGAATTATAAACCAATATAATAGTACTGTTGGTATGTCCTCCAGCAATCATTTTTAAATGGTTGGAGTGTTATAGTCGGGAATGCTCTGTAGTTTACCTTACATTAAAAAAGGTTAGGGTAGTTGGAAACCATGTTCGCTTAAGCTAGATTAGGCTAGCTTAAGTAAGGTAAAGTTATCAACTAATGTAATAACCTAGCCTGCAGGCGCGCATACAGGGGGGATTATTTTTAGTCCCCCCCCTGGATCCTAACCTAACTTAAGTTTTAACGATTCGCAAAGGTTATCTCAATTTAAATCAGGTCACCACTGCAACAAAAATTAATCAGAAAAAGCAAATTCAATTGAATTGAAAACCAATGCAACAGGTATAATAACATCTGTTGATATGTCCTCCAGCAGTCATTTTTAAATGGTTGGAGCGATATAGTCGGGAATGCTCCATTGTTTATCTTACATTAAGAAAGATTAGGGTAGTTGGAAACCGTGTTCGCTTAAGCTAGATTAGGCTAAGTTATCAACTAATCTAATAACCTAGCCTGCAGGCGGCGATCCAGGGGGGGATTGTTTTTACCCCCCGCCCGGGAATATCATCTGGATCCTAACCTAACTTAAGTTTTAACGATTAACAAAGGTTATCTCAATTTAAATCAGGTCACCACTGCAACAAAAATTAATCAGAAAAAGCAAATTCAATTGAATTGAAAACCAATGCAACGGGTATAGTAACATCTGTTGATATGTCCTCCAGCAGTCATTTTTAAATGGTTGGAGCGATATAGTCGGGAATGCTCCATAGTTTATCTTACATTAAGAAAGATTAGGGTAGTTGGAAACCGTGTTCGCTTAAGCTAGATTAGGCTAAGTTATCAAGTAATCTAATAACCTAGCCTGCAGGCGGCGATCCAGGGGGGGATTGTTTTTACCCCCCGCCCGGGAATATCATCTGGATCCTAACCTAACTTAAGTTTTAACGATTAACAAAGGTTATCTCAATTTAAATCAGGTCACCACTGCAACAAAAATTAATCAGAAAAAGCAAATTCAATTGAATTGAAAACCAATGCAACGGGTATAGTAACATCTGTTGATATGTCCTCCAGCAGTCATTTTTAAATGGTTGGAGCGATATAGTCGGGAATGCTCCATAGTTTATCTTACATTAAGAAAGATTAGGGTAGTTGGAAACCGTGTTCGCTTAAGCTAGATTAGGCTAAGTTATCAAGTAATCTAATAACCTAGCCTGCAGGCGGCGATCCAGGGGGGGATTGTTTTTACCCCCCGCCCGGGAATATCATCTGGATCCTAACCTAACTTAAGTTTTAACGATTAACAAAGGTTATCTCAATTTAAATCAGGTCACCACTGCAACAAAAATTAATCAGAAAAAGCAAATTCAATTGAATTGAAAACCAATGCAACGGGTATAGTAACATCTGTTGATATGTCCTCCAGCAGTCATTTTTAAATGGTTGGAGCGATATAGTCGGGAATGCTCCATAGTTTATCTTACATTAAGAAAGATTAGGGTAGTTGGAAACCGTGTTCGCTTAAGCTAGATTAGGCTAAGTTATCAAGTAATCTAATAACCTAGCCTGCAGGCGGCGATCCAGGGGGGGATTGTTTTTACCCCCCGCCCGGGAATATCATCTGGATCCTAACCTAACTTAAGTTTTAACGATTAACAAAGGTTATCTCAATTTAAATCAGGTCACCACTGCAACAAAAATTAATCAGGAAAAGCAAATTCAATTGAATTGAAAACCAATTTAATTAGTGTAACAATATCACTTTGTATGTTCTCTAGTACTCATTTTTAATTGGCCAGGGTGATATATTTTGGAATGCTCTATAATTTATGTTAGTTTAGGGTATATTAGGTTAGTTGGTAGCTCTGTTAGTTTAAGCTATATTAGAAAAGCAACTATCTTAGCTTATGTTAGGTTAGGTGATAATAGTATTGGCTTAAGGTGGGGACCTCGGTGGAGCAGTGCGAATACGCGCTGTCACTCGAGGTCACAGTGAAATGCGGCCGATCAGCCAAGAGTTGGAATCGTATTTCACTTAGTTAAGTTTAGGGTGAATGTTGCATGAATGTTTAGTATGTAAGGGACGCCCGCACCCCCCTGAAGTAATGCGAAAGCGGTTCAGGGGAGGGAACGGTAGTATGAATGAATGAGAAAAAAAAAGTATTGGCTTAACGTAGATCAGGCTGGGTTAAACAAGGTTATGCTAGGAATACATTTAGTCCAATTTAATCTAACGTAATACAACTTATATTAAAATGATCTCAACTTACTTCACCTTTCAAGTTTCAATCTAAAATTAAAGTAGGGAACTGTAAGCGCGTTTCTTTTACTGAGTGTCTTCTTCTTCTTCTTCTCAGCTTCTCAGGGTCCACTGCTGGACATAAGCCTCCTACATTTTTTTCCATAAGTCTCTATCTTGGTCCTTTAGTATCCAATGTTTTCCGGCCATTTCTCTTAGGTCGTCACACCTTCGTGCTTGTGGTTGTCCAACGCTTCTTTTAGTTTCTCGTGGTCGGCGTTGTAATATTTTCTTTGTCCATTTCTCATTGTCTCGAGCGATATGACCCGCCCAACGCCACTTGAGTCTCGCGATTTTTTCTATCACATCTTCGACCCTCGTTCTTGCTCTTATATCTTCATTTTGGATCCTGTCTCTTAGACTGACTCCGAGCATGGCTCTCCATCGCTCGTTGGCAGATTCTTAACCGGTTTGTGCTGCGTTTTGTTAGTGTCATTGTTTCCATGCCATATGTAGCCACTGGCAGGAAGCATGCGTTATATACCTTTCTCTTAAGATTGTTTGGTATTTTTGTGTTTCTTAGGATATAACTAAGTTTTGCGAAAGCTACCCATGTGAGATTGATCCTTCTATTTAACTCGGCTGTCTGGTTATCTTTACCCCTTTTGATGTTGTGTCCCAAATAGTTGTATTCTTGGACATTTTCTATGGATTGATTTCTCAGAGTGGCCCTAATATTTTCTGGGCTCATAGTTTTAGTTTTTCGTATATTCATTTTCAAGCCTATAGTTTGGGAGGCATCGTCTAATTCTTGCATCATATCTTTTAATTCTTTCGCACTGTTACTGACAAAGACTATATTGTTGGCGAATCTTAAGTTATTTAATCTTGTTCCATCTATATTACTACCTTTATTTTGCCAAGGTAGTGTCTTGAATACGTTCTCAAGCACGAGGGTAAAGAGTTTAGGGGAGATCGTATCCCCTTGTCTCACTCCTCTCTCTACTGATATTTTATCGATCGTCAAATCCTCATTAATTTTTATTTTCAACGTTGTTTTTTTCGTATATTTGCTTGATGAGCCTGATATATCACGAATTGATCCGCGCTCTTGCCATTCCTTCTAGTACTGCCCAGGTTTCAACAGTCAAAAGCTTTATGGTAATCGACAAAAGCGATGTGGAGTGGGATGTTATACTCAGTACATCTTTCGATCAGTGTTCTAACTACTAGAATGTGGTCGATTGTGCTAAAATCCCTTCTAAACCCCGCTTGTTCAATTGGCTGATAGAAGTCGAGCTTAACGGTGAGTCAGTTGGTCAGTATCTTGGTAAGCAATTTATAGCATGTCGATAGCAAGCTGATAGGTGGGTAATTTTCTAGATTTGTGTTGCCGTCCTTTTTGTATATCAAGATTACTTCCGCATTCTGCCACGATTCGGGTATTTTTCCTTCGACGACACATCTATTCATCAGTTTTATCATTGCTTTTTCAAGAGTTTTTCCTCCAGCTTTAGGCATTTCAGTAGTGATACTGTCTTCTCCCGGGGCTTTGCATGTCTTCATTTGTTTCAATGCTGTTCTTCTCTCTTCTTCCTGTCACTCCTTCTGGAGCATAGGGCATCCTTGGATATTTCAAAAGCTTGGTGTGTTGATAACAAGGTCACTACTCCTGCGCATCAGCATCGGTGGGGTCTTGTACAAATTCCTCCACTAAATCTCTCCACTTCTTCCTGCCTGCTGTTATTCTTTTAATTTCTCTCAAAGTTTTACTTCTCTTCTCCATTTCTCTTTGGGTGCTTCTTCTCCATGTATCAACAGGTCTCCCTGGTTTCCTTTTTCCCCCTAACACATTAATCTAAGGCCTGTTTTGGTATGTTAGTGTGTGGTTTCCGAAGAGTGTGCCCAATCCATTTCCATTTTCGTCTTCTAATAGTTCTTTCTATTGGTTCTTCTCCCGTTTTATTCCACAAGGCTTCGTTGTTAATCCGATTTGGCCAGAATACGTAACATATTATTCTAAGACATCTATTTAAAAATACTTGAATTTTCTTTAAATATATGTTAGTCATCTTCCAGGTTTCGGCTCCATATAGTAGAATACTTTTTATGTTTGACCTAAATATCCTTAGTTTTGTTTCTCTTGTAATACTTCTAGATGACCATATTCTATTTAAGGTGTTGAATGCTTTACCTGCTAAGCCAATTCTTCTGGCAACTTCTCTTGCTATTCCTCCTTCAGAGCTCAAGGTACAGCAGAAATTTTCTGTTTCTTGTAATCTTTGTCCATCTATAACAATGTTGTCATTATCGCTTGGATTTTTCGTCAGTAACTTTGTTTTACATGTGTTTATATGTAGTGCTACTTGTTTTGATATACTAACTAGTCTGTTGGTTTTTATTCGCGTATGTCGTTTGGTTGAAGTGAGAAGGCATATATCATCTGCAAATTCCAAGTCTTCAAGTTTTGTGAAGATCCTCCAATTTATTCCTGTTTGACCATTTGCTGTATTCTTCATCACCTAGTCCATTATGATGAGGAACAGCATCGGCGATAAGATACACCCCTGTCTGACTCCTGTATCAATACTGATAGGTTGTAGTAGCTGGCCATTATGCTCAATTCTTGCTGTGTAATTGTTATAAAGACATTTAATTATTCTTAGATACTTGTCTGGTATTCCATATTGACTTAGAATGTCCCACATCTTTTCTCTGTCTACTGAATCAAGTGCTTTGTAAAAGTCTATGAAGTTTACATATATGCTTTCCTTCATTTCTGTAACCTGTTCAAGTATTATTCTAAGCGTGCAAATGTGGTCAATACAGAATCTGCTTGGTTTTTTCTGCGTTTTTTCTCTGTAGCACTTTTCATTCTTTCTAGCATTATTTTAGTTAGAATTTTGCTTGTTACACATAACAGAGTTATTGGTCTCCAGTTCTCGCAGTTCATTAAATTCCCCTTTTTTGGTAGTTTGATGATAATACCCTGTAGCCATTCATTGGGGAATTTCTCTTCTTGCCAAATTTTATTCAGTAGTGTATGTAGTATTTCCACCGACATATCTTGGTGTGACTTGATAAGTTCCGCATTATTTGATCTATGCCTGCTGCTTTTCCACTTTTTAGGGTCTTAATTGCTTCTTTTATTTCGTCTTTAGTAAAGTCTCCTTCATTGATGTCAATAATGTTTTGTATTTCCCTTGGTTCCGTTATTATTCTTTCATGTTCTGCTATTGTTTTCCATTTGTATATTTCTTTGAAGCGTTCTATCCATCTTTCTTGGATTTCTTTTTGGGTTTTGTATATTTCTCCATTTCTCCCCGCTAATCTTGCCGACTGTGTAAATTTCCTTCCGGTTAATTCCCTCGAAATTCCGTATAATTCTTTGATATCGTTTCTTCTTGCAGCTTCTTCAGCTTTGATAGCCAGATTCTCAATGTATTGCCTTTTGTCATTTCTTGGACTTCTCTTTACTTCGATGTTAGTCGATTATATTCTAATTGCAGTTCTTTTTTAAATTCTGTATTGTTTGTAGACATCATTCTTAGTTTGTTTTTTTTTCCTTTCCTCAATTTTCTTTTCCGTTTCTTTTGTAAGCCATCTTTGGTCTTTTTTGCTTTTATATCCTAGTACTGATGTGGCTGTTTTGAATTTTTACCACATTGTTTCTACGTTACAGTACTTTAGTTCATTTATGTCAATGTTGTTCTTAGCTCTGGTATATCTTCAGACCCGGTATTCGTATTTACTCCTCTTGTTTGCTGAGTCTCTTTTAACTCGTTTGTCATTTATGTATGTTGCTTATATAAATTACGATAGAAATTCTGAATAGCATTTACGATTTCTTTTTTATCGGTCACCATGGTTCCTTTGTCATTTTTTAATTTCTGTATCACCAGCTTTCCTCTACTTCTTTTGGATCTTAGTACTTCCATATTCATGTTGTTTTCTATTAGTTCTTCAATCATGCGAGTGTTATACGTTCTCACGCCTTTTCAGATTTCTTTTTTCACTTTCTTGCTTCATAATCGGGCGAATTTCCGTCTGTCTCTCTTCAATTTGTATAAGTCTGGATGTTTCAGCGTTAATCTTTTCGTCTTTTTTGGGCAGTTGGTAACAGACTTGTTTAACAGCAGTGTTTATGCCGTTTGTTACTTTATCTGTTAGTTCGTTTAATTCCAATTTGTCTAGCTTTTATATGGGCTCTAGTTTACGTTCAATTACATTGTTGTACTGTTTTTCCTTTTTCCGTAGATCTGTTATTGTTGGTGTAATTTTCTTCTCAATTAGTTTTTTCCTTTCCAGGTAGGTGTTTATGACAATTTTTGCCCTAGCGAGGCTGTGGTCACTACCCGTATTAAAGCGGTTTATAATTGTGACATCTTTACAGATGCTTCTTACAGAGGTGAGGATGTAGTCAATCTCATTCTTTGCTTTGCCATCGGGGCTTTTCCAAGTCCACTTCCGCTGTGGCGGTTTTTTAAAGAAGGTGTTCATGCAGTAGAGGTTTTATCTGCATAGGAATTCAAGCATTAATTATCCCCTTGGATTTCGATCTCCTAGTCCAAATTTACCAATGTTTTCTGGGTCTGTTATGGTTGTTAAGTCTCATTTTAGCATTAAAGTCTCCCATTATAATTCTTTGCTTGGTCTTTTCTTGATTTATAGGTGTTGAGAGGTCATCATAGAATTGTTGGGCATCTTCGTCTGTTGATGTGCTCGTTGGAGCATACCCTTGCACTACTTGTATGTTTAGTTTTTTCTTTTATTTAGTTTCAGCATTATTTACATTACTCGCGTTGGAAACGGCTACCATTTTGCTTACTAAATGTTTCTTTTTTCTGTGTATCATGATGGCGTACGTGATACTCTTCCTCTTTATTTCGTTGGCATATTATGTGGCCGGATTTTTGGATTGTGGTAGATTCTCCTTTAAGTCTTGTTTCGCATAGTACGATTATATCCCACTTTAGATTTTTTAGCTCCTTCTCTAGGCCTTCCAGGTGTTCCTCTAGCCTCATCGAGCGGATATTGTATGTCGCGAGCAGGATGGTCTGTTTTTGCTTGGAGTTGTTATTTGATTTGTTTTCGATTTGATTTTGATCGAATTTATTTTTTACTGGGTGCACCGAATGCTAAGGGCCCATATACATTGTATTCGTCTCTATTCCTCCTAGTGGCCACTCTTCCTCGCGACGCACATCTCCCACCAGCAAGGTTAAATCCAGCCAGCTGTGCTTTAAGCAAAGTTACCAGGACTAAATGTACCTAAAAAAACTAAGTCAAGGGGATATTTCTGAAAATAAACTTTTAGGTATGAGAACTGGACTTTATATGACCTCCAGCAGCCATTTTTAAATGAATGGGGTCAACTATTTTGGAATACTTTGTATAGAACTTTGTTTTCTAATAACCTAAACTCGCTTAAATGTAGCTAATATAAACTAACCTAACGTACCCCTACCACTGCAAAAAATAGCCAGTAGGCCTTTTTAAACGGCCAGAGTGATATGGTTTAGAATGCTTTATAGTTTATGTTAGTTTAGCCTAGATTAGGTTGGTTGGTAACGCTTTGGTTAAGGTAAACAAGGGCTGCTTAAATAGGGTTATGTTAGCAATACAAAGATTCTAATCTAATCTAACTTAATCATGCTTAGGCCTGTATGACACGGCACAGAATTTTGTAGAAAATTTTGTTGAGAATTTTGTTCAAAGTGTTTTTACAAAATTCTGTAGATTCATGTTCTGAAACCTACAGAATTTTGTAGAAAGTTGGCATCGCATTGATGCGGAAACGAGCAATTTTTAGTGTTTGTTAACAGTCACAGAGGGCAGAGAAGAATATGTTTTAAACATATTTACCCTGCCTGGGGACATTCTACACTCGCGATCTTTATTGCTGCAGCTTGTTTGCTTTGTTGTGCATTCATGTAAAATAAATAAATAAATAAAAGCGATACGAACTTCTGCATTAACCTAATATTATAAAATCTTTTTAGAATCCTGCTTTATCGACAATCACAAGATTATTTTGACAGTTTTCTCATAGATGTCACCGTAATTTGCACCTACTTGGGCATGCTCATAGACAGAATGTTATACAAAATTCTGTTTCGTATAATACGTATTTTGCAGAATTGTGTATAAAATTTTGTGCCGGGTCATGCAGGCCTTAAACTAAAATCACCTATAAACTAACCTTAGTTATATTAGCTTAAGCAAGGATTCCAGGACAAAAAATCACTTTTTATATTAATTCAACTAACTGATACTTGTACAAATAAATTTCCAAAAAGTTACCATTGCAAAAATTACAAGAAAGATCAAATGCAATTGAATTGAGAATCAATTTAATAGGTACACTCTGTATGTACTCCAGCAGTATTTTGAAATAGTCGGGACGATAAGATTTCAAATGTTCTATAGTTTATGTTAATTTACGTTAGATTAGATTAGTTGATAACTGTCAGCTTAAGCTAGGTTAGGTTAGTTGGCAACTGTTTCAATTTAAACTAGCTTAAGTTTGGTGATAACTGTGTTGGCTTAAACTAGAAGCTCAAGTAGGGTTAAGTTAGCTAAACTAACTATAAGATAATGGTTATCATAGTTATGCCAGCATCAAGGTTACAGAGGCAAATATTTACATAAAAGTACAAAATATCTGTGAAAATAGTAAACAAATTTGAAAGTCAATGTAGTAAGTATAACCACTTGGCTTTGTATGTACTCCAAAAGTCATTTTTAAATGACTCGGGCCAGGTATTCTGGAATGCTTTGTACACAAACTTATTTATAGAAAATATTCGAATTACCTCACATACTCACCCAAAGTCAGAGATTTGTGTGTTGAACAAAACATAGCACAAGCTACATCGGCAGGTGTGAAATACTTCAGTGACTTCGCAAAGGAGAAGCTTAGCATTAAAAGTACCATCTGAATTAGCAGTACTAAAATCAAACATGAGTATAAAAACCAAACATAGCAAAAATATTTATTTGCAAGGTTTTTTTTCTGATCTTGTTTTATTGGAATTTATGTTAATAGTATTGTACTTTGATATTAAATAATTAAATTTACTATTCCTAATAATTTTATACTTCTTTAACTAAAGAAAAAAATTCCACTTAAACTCATTCAATATCTTACCTAGAATCATGGTTACTAAAATATCCGAAGCATTTAATCCTGTATCAGGAGTATGGAATGTATCACAAAAAGTACTGTATATAACAAAAAGTAAAGCACACTGACTGATAGTACTTAGAGGCAAGGTGTGTACTCTAAACTCTGTGTATTTTTTTATATATTGTCCGATGATTAGTGGAAATAAGACTGTTACAGAAAGCTGAATTACGGTACTCAGTATGGGAACTACAGTTGTAAAACCCAACTAAAAAGGTAATAAAATATCAAGACTAGCAAAGATAAAAATTTACAGTAGACAAACATTAAAAAGTAGCAGAATAGGTGTTATAATAATCCCTAGAAAGCTTCCCACAATTGAATTAAAAATAGCGGCTGTTTCATTTCCTTGGGCTGCTTTGGTTAGGATTACAGCACTTGAGACTGGCGGTGGCATGCAAGCTACAGTTATCAAGCTGTAAATATAAACACTCAATTTGTTAAATAAAATTTTGTGAGGAATTACCCTTTGATTATCCATATATCCACTCCTAATATATTCAACACCACAACAAGTAACTGTGTAAATACAGGTATAAATATAAATGTAAAGCTCTGTATAAATAAATGCAATTTGTGTTGCCGGAGTGTATAATAAATACTGTCGGTTTTTAAGGATATACCACTTATAAAAAATATTATCGACACTGCTCCATATTTGACTGTAAATTCCGGCTTCAGAGGACCTAAAAGTATACAATGATACAAAGTTTTTTAAATTATTTAAAAAATTTACCTCCTTGTACTCCTAAAGACGGAAACAGACTAGCTAAAAAAATGCAGCTAAATATTCCAACAAGCAGCCAGTGTTTTTTTACATAATCAGTTAAGTTCTGTTTCGATTTCATGATACCAAAGAGATGATGTAGTCTCTTGCATTTCCCTGTTTAGTGTACTTGCACATCCTGTAAATATAAAACTGTGAAATTACTAATGAAATAATGTGAGCATGATATTTTCCGGTTTAGTATAATGTTTTTCCAGCGTTTTTTCGAATAGTTCATTTCAATATTTACAATTTCTCCAATATCATTGTCAAGGAACTCACCTGTTTGGGAGGGCATAAATATTTAAATTAAGTTACATTCCTATTCAAAATTATTCACATTTCATCTATTAAACAGCTTCATAAAAACAGAAATAATATTTATAAATTATTTTAATTTCTAAAACATAACCTCAAACTTGAAATTGATAAGTATGTAATGTTGACAGTAGATGATTTAACAGTACGCATGCGCACAGCTTTGTGTGCGTTCACAATGACCCGAATGAAACAATGTTAAATGATGTAACATTTTAAGGGAAAGAATTCTTATGAATTCTATTCGTTGCAGTTGTCCACAACTACATTGGCTGTTATTACTTTGTTGACTCCTGCCCCGAAATAATTTAGGTTCCTAGATTTTTGATGCATGATATTCTTCTTCTTGTAACACCTCTTCTTCCATGCACCTTTCCTTTTAATATAGACTGCACTAGATGAAATCTGCTTTCATTATTGATGATGTGTACTTTGATGTGCCTTTTTGATTTTATTGTAGTTAATAATTATTTTTCTTTTTTATTCGCGTAGAATTTCGTCATTCGTGTCCCGGTCTGTCCATGGCACTCTTAACATTTTATGATATCCTAGTCACATCTCAAATTCTTCCAACTTTTTGCTTGTTGTCTGCGTCAAGGTCCTTGACTCTACTCTACTCAATATATTACAGCGCAGAAATCTTATTTTTAAAGTTATTGTCAAATCGTGGTGTTTGAATACGGAGCTCATGATGCTGAATACAGTTCTGGCTTTTTCGATACGGATCCTTATTTCCTGTGACTGATCCCATTGGTCATTGATGGTGACGCCTAGATGTATATGTATATGTACGTTTTTTCACTTACTCGGTTTTCGATTTATCATAAGTTGGCAGTCGAGGACGTTGCTTTTGATAATTATCATTGATTTTGTTTTATTGGTTTAATATCAAGGCGTTGCCTATGGCTACTCTCTGTCTCTATACATGAGGAGTTGTAAGTTTTCTAGAGCTCCAGCAAATATGACCGTATCATCTGCATATCGAATGATATTTTGTTTCTCCATTGCATTCCATTTAGAATAATCCTTTCTAGAGTCTGTCTGAAGATGTGTTCTAAATAGATGTTGAATATCAGTGAGAATAACACTCAACATTGTCTTACACCTCGTAGAATCTTTATATTTTCTGTGTCAACTATTTCCAATTTCATCGAAGCAGATTGATTCCAATAAAAGTTTACGATGATTTTCAAATCCTAATGCTCAGTTTAATGCCTTTGAAAATTTCTATCATCTTCTGACGTTATGCGTGACACTTGTTCTTCACACAGTTTGTATATTGATTTGTGGATCATCTTGAGAAATCGTTTTACGAGATGGCTCATGAGATTTATTGTCCTGTAATCGCCACATCTTCTAGCTTCAGTTTTTTTAATAGTACCTTCAATTTTAAATCATTCTAGAGGTATGTTTTAAGAGTTGCATGTTAGAACATTGACGTAAACTGCTTCAGTCTATTCGTATCAAGAAGCTTCTGAAAGTTTGTTTGTATGTTGTCAAGACCTGACGTATTACCGTCTTTCATAACTTTTATTGCAATAGGATGCTTAGTTTCACATTTTATCTGAAGATGCTCGGGTAGATTGTCGTAAGCCAGTAGTTCTACGTAACTTTTCCACGTATCTCTGATGCCTTCCTTATTGATCATGCCTTTTTTCGTTGTCTGCTAGTTTGTTCATTGTCTTTGCTTTATGTTATCAAGTCATTTCTCTGACTTTCCGATGAATGTAGAACTATCATGTCTTAATTGTAGAGCTTCTACTTCAAGAAGTTTTTCTCTTTTTCTTTGGCTTCTTTCATTTTCTTCTTGATTATTTTATTGATGTTTGCATATTTTTCTGGGTTACTTTTAACAAATCTCCCCTTTTTCATTATCTGGAGAATTTCGTTAGTCATCCACGACTTTTTTTATGGTATCTGGTTTCAGTATTTCCTTTTTAATATTTTTCACCGTGGTATATAATTGTGCAATCTCCTCTTCAATACTTGGCCGTAGAAGGGCGAGAAACTGCATTTCTCCAGGGCAGCAGCTGTGGATTCGTCCACGACCAGAATTAGGCTAACTCCCTTCGGGGAGGTTTGCACCTTTCGGTCGTAGACCCTCCACAGGCGAGGCCTGAAGTCAGCATTTTGTCGCCCCAGTCGCTTGATGACGATGTCGGTTTCCGTTGCTGGTCCCGGGATCCATACTGAAGCACACTTCAGCTTTGGGATGGCTCTGTAATCTACTATTTGCAGATCCGTTCCTTCCACTATGTTGGAGCTGGAGATTAGCTTCCTCAGCCACTCTTTGCTCCCGCGTCGTCAGCACAGGAAATCGCCAGTACTCCCTGCGTCAGCGTTGTATCATGGAAGCAGGGAAATGGTTTCCTCTTCTGGGACCCCATTCAGTGCCTCCATGATAGCGCCTCTAATCTTCTCCTCCAGTTCCTGGGAGATCACCACATCTGGGGTCCACCCATAAGGATGGTCACCCTCAGTGAACTCTCCACAGGTCTGGCGTAGGAAGTAGAGGGTGCTTGTGGGCGGTACTTCTTCGATGCCGGTTTTGCATCGGGAGGAGTCTCGCCCGCTGTTCTCTGCCTCTTCATAGAGGCTGCGGCCTGGGTTGCAGGTTTACCCTGAGGTGCCCTGCTTCCCTGGCCTGTTTCTTGCCGTACACCCGAAGGTCCCGGCGCTGGTGTAGGTGCTCCGGCCTATATGGCCTTCTTCCTCTTCTTGCTTTGGGCACCCGACAGCTGTTTCTTTTTGTTTGGAGGAGGGTCTGTCGTAGGACTCCCCTCGGTCTCCATTAGTTGAGGTACCACCACCGAAGTGGTAGTTGGTAGATGGGTAGTTGAAGTTCCACCTTCGAGGTGGCGCCCTCTATGTTGGAAGTATCATCCTGGGGACGTCCTTCCGGGGGGGTTTCTGTGATCACTCATTTTGATCCCACGAGTAACTAGCAAAAACGGTCCGCTCCCGCAGAGGCTGATACGGGAGTAAGGCTTCATACTGTAGAAGGTCGCCTGGTGTCCTACAGGCATCGTTCATGACACTAATAACCCGTAGTGCCACACAACCCTCGGCACGATAGCTTCCACCTTGGTTTCGGGGATTTATTTTCGAGGTTTACTCTTCTAGATCCGCCGCCTTCCGCATAAACAGGGTCACCTCTAGTAGGAGTGGCTCTTCACCACGGGCGGACGATCTTCCAGTGTGAGAGGCTAGAGCAACTCAAGTGATTTTACTCAGTTGGTTGCTGTGGTGCGCGTCAACACTGGCTGGGTTGCCATCTGTTCACTTTCAGGCCAAGGTCTTGGAGTATGATCAAGAGCCCCACTTAAGGGGAATAATCAGAGAACCCAGTGCATCCCGGTCCCGGTTGCTGGGCCGGGGGACCATGGTGGTTCCCTCAGTGTTCAGGTAGCGGTCCTTGGCCCCTTTTATTTTATTGATGTTTGCATATTCTTCTGGGTTACTTTTAACAAATCTCCCCTTTTTCATTATCTGGAGAATTTCGTTAGTCATCTACGACTTTTTTGATGGTATCTGGTTTCAGTATTTCCTTTTTAATATTTTATACTGTATATAATTGTGCAATCTCCTCTTCAATACTTGAGATATCAGGCACTACTTTGAGTTCATCATTGTGCCTTGTAACTACTTGACTTTTTGCAGACAGTTCTTTTAGTTTACGTAAATCGTACCCATTGCCATTTTTTTTTTTCGTATTTTTTTCAGTTTGTCTCTACAGACACTTGCTAAAGGAATGTGGTCTGCTTGTAGGTCAGCACCTGCATATATTTTCACCGAGGTGCAGCTGTTACTGTATTTTTTGTTTACAAGGTTATGGTCAATCTGATTCCTGATGATATTTTCAGGTGAATACCTAGTGACTTCCAGGTATATAACCATCCTCGTGGAAGCATGAAAAATGTATTCATTATTACAAATTCTTGGTCACTTGCAGATCAACTCATTTTGTTATATGTTGCAATAGTAATTCATCTGCCTTTGGGACCCAAGGCTGTTGGTCAACGACAGGCGACCGCTTATACCGGCGGCATTTCAGTATATTGATTTTATAAATACTTATGGTTGTGTGATATATTGGTTTATTGCTCTGCTCAAAGTTGCCCTAAGGCTGCGTCTCAAGGGTTTGTGACATACGAAAGATAGGGAAAGTAGACACACTTGCATACTGTAGTCGGTACGGTACGGTAGTCACGAAGATTCCTCTTCTTGGTGCTGTAATTGAGTACCATCCTGTTAAATATACCTTTAACAAACACTTTACTGTACATGTAAACGCTGAAGTAGCCCAACGTATGGATATATTTATCTTTATGTAGAGATGGATCCAAAACTAAATTCGAAACTGGAATCGGTGTTTTCTCTGGCGATATAAGATTGCTTCAAAGTATACCTTGAGGCTAGATAAACACCATTTCTAAGCAGAAGTAGTGGGAATAATGCATGGTGCAAACCAATCGAATGACAAATCAAGAATCAACGAATTGGTATCTTTAGTGATAGTAGTCATAGGCAGTTGCAAAACTACCTCAGGAGTAGCACTGTAGCTTTATGAAACCCTTGGAGATATATCTAAAAATAACATCGTCTTCTTTTTTTTGGGTAAAAGAATAAGACGGCAGCCCTGTTAACATGGAAGTCGGTCAGATTGTGAGACTGGCCTCCAAACAACCCTCCTGGGAACCGAAGCCCGTAATCCCAGTCTCCCTGAATGTACTCAGCTTTATGCTACATCGTGAAACCGTCAACAGCTTCAGAAGCTGGAATGAATAATCAAAACTGCCCTCAAGCAAGGGCTACTATAATTGCACCATCGTCAAAGACAGCTTTCCCGAAAGAACTTCCGACAAATTGTATGCATCTTATCTGGGCATTGCACTCCAAAGAACAATATGCACTGCAGAACACATGCTCTACCACTGCCCTGCCAGCGCAACTTTAAGAAAATCCATGTTGGGAGACTATTGGCGTGACATGGCTAGAACTAGCAGCACCTCAATAATTGTGGACCTTCTCAAGTTCGTTCAGAGGCCTGGATGGCTTGAGTGATATCTGATGTGGGGGAGGGGGCAGCTTTTGGAGGTAATACAATGGGTCCACCCTTTTGTGGCCCAAATGCGCGTGAGTTCCTTTACCCTCCTCTTTGAATCCAGAATAACTGGTAAAAGTATATGTTATTCAACGGACGTAAGGTTAATTATAGGTTAATTGTGTAGAAAAAGGACTAATTATACAAAAACAGTAATATTAAAATTGGCTTTATTTTTAATGTATACTACATAATAATTCTCTACATTGCTCTACATTCTTTATATGAATAAAAATTAATTCTTTTCCGTAGCATTATGTTCCTCTTTAATGAAATCTGCAGCTCTTTCTCCAATCATCATTGCTGGTGCATTCATGTGAGCAGCAAGAGTAAGTGGTACAATACTGGTATCAGCAACTCTTAAATTGGAAATACCATAAACCTTCAATTTATTATCTACAACAGCTCCTTTCGAGGGATCTGGGCCCATTCTACAAGTGCCCCCGCCGTGGTAGGCGTTCATTGCGGTTTGTCTTATGACGCATTTCCAATAAGCCTTTGACATGATATGATGGGAGATACAATGAGGGTAGGGCAACAAGACAGCACCTAATTTTTTAAAAGCATCCGTGTCTAAGAGTTTCAGGACGCGTTGTATACCTAAGTACAAATTTTCTATGTCTTCATCTTCAGGATCATCTAAACATCTAGATTCTATTAACGGGTAGTCGTAAGGATTACTGGATTTTAAGTAAATATTGCCCCTAGTTTTAGGATGCAACAGCACTAGCACTATTTGGAAAATGTGGTTTTCCAAAGCGGCTTGGTCCCAAAAATTGATATTTTCCTTATCCACATGACCATGAATCAAACCCTTTCTCACAGCATCAAAGCCACTAGATTTAATTGATGGTACAAAAACCACTTCTAGATCAGCCGTGGTTGTGTTGGTTAGACCTAATTGGAAGAATCCTAATCCCTGAGGATTGGTTGATATTGTAAGAGGACCTGTCCCATTTAAATACTGTTTTATAGCTTCTCGTAATTTGTGAGATGGTTCAGGTTTTGGACTTATATGATACATGTTGTAAAAGGTCAAATGGTCATGCATGTCTTTTCCTACTGACAAGTCCTTTACAACGGAAATTTGATGTTGTTTAAGGTGATCAGCCGGTCCTACGCCAGATAGCATAAGAATTTGAGGTGAACCTACGACTCCTGCGGAAAGTATTACTTCTTTGCCAATCTTTACCAAGTATTGTGTTTTGTTGTGCGAAAATATAACTCCATGTGCCGTCTTCGTTGTATTTGAAATTAGAATTTTTGTTACGTAACTGTTTGTTAAAATTTTGAGATTTGTTCTGTTCCGGGCCGGATTTAAAAATGCTTTAGCTGAACTTTCTCTTCTTCCATGAATTGTTGTAAACTGGGTACGACTTGCACCTAGTTGTTCTTTCCCATTATAATCCAAAATTGATCTTCCTTCTTCTTCATTCGCTTGTAGAAACACATCTACCTTCTTGCTGGTGGGGACGTGGTAGTCTATATTTAGAAGTCCATCGGTTCCGTGGTAACCTTCATCGCCAATTATGTTGGAGTTCTCAGACTTTATAAAATATGGAAGAACATCTTCGTAAGACCATCCCGGATTTCCTTGGGCTGCCCATTTGTCGTAATCTGCAGGATTTCCTCTAACATATATAAGGGCATTGATGACACTTGTTCCTCCTAACGCCTTTCCTCTTGGAAATGGACATTCACCACCCATTGCTGTAATAAATTTATGTTGTGTTCATATTTTTATTAATATAAAATTCTTACCTAAGCAACATGTTTTTTGTGGTGTGCTGTTAAATCCCCAATTGTACTCGAGACTGGAAGTGTAGACTGACATCGATGGAATGTCCGTAAAGTTTGTTTCTTCCTTTCCGGCTTCCAAGAGGAGTATTTTCCATTTGCTGACTTCAGATAATCTGCTCGCCACTACAGATCCTGCAGATCCACCTCCAATGACAACAAAATCGTATGTTCCAAAATCTGAAATTGAAATTGAATTGAAATGGTTGGATTTTTTAAATTTTAAGGCATCTATTCAATGTAATTTTAAGGCGGTTAGTAGAAAAGATTACTACCAAGAGACAACAGATTTCAAAATTTTTGATGTGGAAGAACTTATTTTTGCCCCTTTGATTTGATAACTATTTGCTGTTGAATGATTGGTACATGCCGATAATAGCTTGGCAAAGTTAACATCAGAACTGGAAAATAGAAATGAGCTATTTCTATTAGTCATTAAAGTGGATTGGGGTTTCTAATAGCTAAAATTTTATTGTTTTATTTTGTCCAATCTATGGTAATATATTTAAACTGTCTATCCACGTTTTTCTATAACAAAATACTACAACCAAAAGATACGTACATCTAATTACCTGAAAATATCCGTGTTTTGTCTTTTTGTATGTTACTATCTCAACCGACCCTTAAAGATAATTTAGATAAATTCAACAAAGAATTGCTAAGGCAATATGATATAATATTCTTGATCGAATCAGAAATAGCTAGACTCGTTGGATCAAAATACAAATATAGAGTTGGGGATTAATGAGGTGTGGGATTTCCCATAGATCATGGGATAGAAGAAGTACAGTTGCTGTAACTCCGAAGAGACTTTTATAAGTCGAGTAATATGTAAGTTGGACAATAGAAGATTGGAAGAAGATGTTGTACTCAGATGAGACACACTTATTAGTTGAGCACAGCGATTACGTAGGATAACCGAAAATAACAGCAGCTGGTATTAACCAGACAGTGAAACATGAAAAAAGATGTGCTGGTCGGTCAAAAACAGAAGAAGTTGTAAAACAAACAGCCACAAAATCGAAAAAGCTTGACTCTAATGATGAAGCAACTTTGTTAGAAGATTCAGATCTGTGACATATTGAAAATTGGGAAGAAGAACGATTGAAAAGCCATCTTACCTAGAGCATCTAGACAATTTACAGATTTGAACCCGATTGAACTTTTTGGAGTTTTAGTAAGTCTAGGATAATGAATAGCATAACCAAAAAAGCAACAATTCAAATATGGTTTCGGTACTACAAACTTAAAAAAAAAACTGCAATGAGCTCATCGATATTATACCAGAATGGTTCCAATGAGTTTTCCAAACCCATTTTCTTATTAAAACAACAGTCAGTGTGAATGTAATCACAACAACAAAATGTAGCATGAATAGACTTACGAGAATGTACTAAGTCGGCTACCATGGAGATGGCAAAGTGTTGGAAGAGCATATGAATCAACAATAAGTTGATAAAAAGCGCGCAGATAAGGATCGGCTGAAGAAGGATAAGGATGTTTATATCTACATCGATCTGGATATACCAAAATTAGGGAGAAAGGAGAAGAAGAAGTTTGATACTAAATAATTATATAGGAGGAAGAAGATTTAATAGTATTCCGGAGGAAGAATACTACTACTTTGAAGTTGAAGTTTAAAAAACGGTACATATATAACCTTAAATAGGATTACTTACCTTTGATGTCTGCATGTTCTGGTTTATATTCGGTTGCATCTTTTGGAAATCTGTATTCGGAAGCTCTTCGAATTTCTGCATTAATAAGGTTTTCATAGTAATCCACGATGTTATCGTTGGAATAGACAACACTTAAAAATATCAGAAAAGTGTAATATTTTACATCCATATCTACGTAAACCTTGTACAACAACTTCATAAACGTTACTGAAATCTTTAACCGGAGCAATCATTTATATAGGTGAATTTCTCATTATATCTAGATTCACTGGTCATTTACCTGCAATCTCAAAATTACTTGGCAGAATTAATAATTTCTGATGCATTAACGGTAATTACGTACAGTTTATTGAACTTCTGATATCTATAAGTACGTGCTTATATGAGTAGGATGAGGCACACCACATTCATAAAAACGTTGTGGTGATGTAATTTCGTCATGCAAATTTGAACAGCTACTAGATTTATAGCGAATGTTCCAAAACAGGGGGACGGAAGGCCGATTTGTTAGCATTTGTTAAATACAAATCGAAACTTGATCTGATGTAACGCCATTCCGGTGTCGCGGTAATATAGATTCCTCGATCGGTTGACAACTAACTGCCAAACGTTGTAGTCGATAAAATAATTATTTCTTACAATTTAAAAGAGAAGATCAAAGACATAATAGTAGCTATTTTTATGATTTATTTATTTAGCGTATGGCCTGTACATGTACATATGAATACAAATTTAATACATAGATATAATAAAATACAAAATAGACTATATACGAATACACATAAATATAGATATAAAATATAGAATATACAGGGTAGTCCAAGAAGCGCGCGTCGGTCAATAATTACTAAACCGTTGAACTTATGGGAAAATTTTCTTAATAAAACTTTTAACGTTTCATCTCTGCTACAACCCAAAATTATTTTCAAGTATACAGGGTGTATCAAAAAAGAGCAATACCAAAAATTATATTTTTCTTAAATGGAATACCCTACATTTTTATGTGGGAAATAAAACCTCTGTGGGTTCTGTATTCAACTTGAAATTTGTGTGTGGGTCGAATGCAGCGTTGCCAAGTTATGAATTTAAAAAGCAATATTTGTTCAAAAACATACTATCTTTAAACTGTTATATCTCCGCCACTGTTTGTTAGTTGCCCTGACAAATTTACATGTAATCTAATGTTGACCTAGTTTATCCTAAACTATCTTCACTTTTTGATTTAATTATACAGGGTGTCCAAAATATTTGTTCAAACATCTCTATTTTCAATTCTATTTTAATTGAATTTCTTAAATACAACACCCTGTATATTATTTTGCCGTTGAAAAGCTTAAAGTGTGTTGTTTCAGAAAATATTATGTTTGCCGTATCTATTACACTATTATTTTGAGATATTAATGTTTTTCCGTAAATTTACACAGAAGATGGGAAAAAACGTAGGCGACATGGCTCAAGAAACCGAAACAATTGCCACTCGTTGGCATGGCTCAAGAAACCGAAACAATTGCCACTCGTTGGCATGGCTCAAGAAACCGAAACAATTGCCACTCGTTGGCATGTCAGTGTTAGTAATTATTTGTGTAATCCTGTGACATTTGGTGACATTTTCTACATATTATCTTTCTTTAATAAGAAGTATTTTGTAATAAAAATGAAGTATACGACCCAAGAATCAATTGAAATGATTTATATCCTTGGAGAATGCTCAAAGAATTGTCTTCTGGCATCCCGAGTGTACGGTGAGAGGTTTCCTGATAGAAGGTTTCCAGATGCAAGATCATTTCAAAGATTGATGGATAGGTTTGAAAGGACTGGGTCAGTTAACTACGAAAAGCATGAAAGAATAAAGCCAGTGATAAACGAAGAAAATGAATTTAACGTTGTCGCATCTGTTGTTGAAGACCCACATAGAAGTACAGCAGACATAAGTGATTTGTTGACCTTAGGTCAAACTTCTGTGAAGAGAATGTTGAATAAGAATAAGTTCCATCCATATCGTGTGCAACTGAATCAAGCACTTGAAAGACAAGATTTTGAAAATAGGATAAATTTCTGTAATTGGGGTCTTGCTCGAATTGGAGAAGATGTACGATTTTTTGATACTGTATTGTTTACCGATGAGGCAACATTCCACAATAATGGTCAGGTGAACAGGCATAATTTACACTTCTACGCCGATGTCAATCCACATTTTATAAGGACTGTTGACAAGCAACATAGGTGGAGTGTAAACGTCTGGGGAGGCATAATTGGAG
This sequence comes from Limonius californicus, assembly GCA_014611495.1. Taxonomy (NCBI): domain Eukaryota; kingdom Metazoa; phylum Arthropoda; class Insecta; order Coleoptera; family Elateridae; genus Limonius; species Limonius californicus. The sequence continues at coordinate 29,288 of JABXWE010007979.1, forward strand.
ACCTCGTAATAGGGCCCCATTTTTTTGATGGTCACCTCAATGGGAATATTTTTCAAAATTTTTTAAACGAAGATCCTGGTAACCTGCTAGAAAATATACCACTAGGACTATTAAGAAGGATGTGGTTTCAGTTAGATGGGGCGCCTGCTCATTTCAGCATTGGAGACCGAAATACTCTGAATGAAAAATTGCCAGGCCGTTGGATCGGAAGAAGAGGATCTGTTCCGTGGCCCCCAAGGTCACCAGATCTGACAAAGCTTGATTTTTTCTTATGGGGATACGTTAAAGATCTGGTCTACGAAACACCCCCAACAACAGCAGCAAAAATGAGGCAAAGAATAAGAGATGCATTTAATTCAGTTACACCGTTAATGTTACAAAATATAAATAGATCTTTAACCGATAGGTTCAATATGTGTTTACAGCAAAATGGTAGATTGTTTGAATATCTAATGAACTAATTATGTTTATGTTAATTTATTTATGTTGCGTTTATTAATCTTTTGTTCTGAATAATTTTATTAAATCTAAATAAATACGATATAAATTTGTTATACAAAAAGAAGTAATATTATCATGCCAACGAGTAGCAACTCTTCGAATTCTTGAGCCATGTCGCCTACGTTTTTTCCCATCTTCTGTGTAAATTTACGGAAAAACATTAATATCTCAAAATAATAGTGCGATAGATACGGCAAACATAATATTTTCTGAAACAACACACTTTAAGCTTTTCAACGGCAAAATAATATACAGGGTGTTGTATTTAAGAAATTCAATTAAAATAGAATTGAAAATAGAGATGTTTGAACAAATATTTTGGACACCCTGTATAATTAAATCAAAAAGTGAAGATAGTTTAGGATAAACTAGGTCAACATTAGATTACATGTAAATTTGTCAGGGCAACTAACAAACAGTGGCGGAGATATAACAGTTTAAAGATAGTATGTTTTTGAACAAATATTGCTTTTTAAATTCATAACTTGGCAATGCTGCATTCGACCCACACATAAATTTCAAGTTGAATACAGAACCCACGGAGGCTTTATTTCCCACATAAAAATGTAGGGTATTCCATTTAAGAAAAATATAATTTTTGGTATTGCTCTTTTTTGATACACCCTGTATACTTGAAAATAATTTTGGGTTGTAGCAGAGATGAAACGTTAAAAGTTTTATTAAGAAAATTTTCCCATAAGTTCAACGGTTTAGTAATTATTGACCGACGCGCGCTTCTTGGACTACCCTGTATAACCCCAGTAAACTGTCTTACTATATGATCAAAGCTGACCGAAATTTTTGTTTATATTGCAGTAGATGCCCATGGGAATAAATTTCCACATGCCAGATACACCACAAAACAATTACCTATTTGTTGTTCTTTAGTTTGTAACTGGTGATACAACACTTAAGCAGTTGTTTTGCCAGGTCTACTTGATGCAACTGTTGATATAACATTGTTTTCAAGAAAGCGTTGAATTTATGTTGAAAATTATTTATGTAAAACTTTATTTAATTAGATTGAAAAGAGACTAAAAAATTATTGGCTTAGATACAATAATACTTTAAAAAACAACTCGGCTTCCTCAAGAAAATGAAGATTTTGTTCTTTTATAAATATTTTGTTTACAAATCAATAGGGTTATTTTGAAAAGTAACCAAAATATTAACCTGAAAAGTGACATTTGAACCACCTGTCAACATATTATAGTATTTGAAAATGGTGAAAGAGACAAAACCACTTTTTAATTTTAGTTGGTTTTAGGTTATTAGACAACATAGCATGAGGTAGTTATAGTGATTTTTAACACGGTTGCGGGGCATGCTGTCGCATTTTCTGCAACTAACATTTGTAGCACGTACTGTCTCCCACAGACATTATTTAATTATGCCTTCATTTGAGTTTTTATTTTGAATCATCTGCTATGTGCCTGGATAAACCGAACACACATCTGGATTAAATGTAACTTCGGTTACAACATTTATATATTCTGGGTATGGTCGGTATGACTGTTGTATGTGTGCAGGGTGAAGGTGGTGCGTGTTCTAACTGCGGAGTCAACTGTACAGTCACACACGTGACGCCGAAGGGCACTTTGTGTACATCCTGCTTCCAACACTGGAGGTATGTTATTTATGTGCCTCAGTTATGCATCATTCCCTTGCATCAATTTTCAATTCAATTATTAATGTTGCAAAAGAACTTTTGTTGATTCATAGAGGAGGCTCATTTAAAAGCTACTTGGCTGCTGAAGTTAACAATATAATTGATTATGGAGGTATTTAGAAACTGCGAGATTTGATACTGAATATATTTATTTAAATATTACCCTATCAATTACATTTTTTTTACGTTGAGTTTTGATTAGTCAACGTTTGTTACAGATGCAAGAGAAAAATCATTAGAAATGTTTTTAGTACTATACGCCATATAATTTCGTGCAATTATTTTATATTTTAAACTCGTTAGGTATATTTGTTGGCAAATGATTTTACATCGTGATTCTGTTAACAAGTGAGGATTTGTACTCTAATTGGACTATAAAATTCAAATAATAGATTATACAGTTGATTGTGATTGATTTTTAAAAGCTTTGTGGATACTAAAATTATAACAACTTTCATGTGCACACTATTATACTTAATTGTAACAACAACGTATCTATTTTTTCGTTGTTGCTACAACCATTTTCCATTTTCATTACTCGAATATTAACTTGCAGACACCACCGACAACAATAATTCAATCTTAAATTAAACTGTAATCATTAGTCACAATTTCTGCCTGCCTGTCTTGTTTTAAAAAGATCGAGGTTCGATCATCAATCTAGTTTATCACGTTTTTAGAAAGCAGCTAGCTCTGTTGGAATGCATTAGGACAAATACCAACCATGTTTGGGCGTTGCCTATCTGTGCGTAAGCGTCTTTGATGGTTAGCGAGCTAATGCTTTACTTTCAAGCTCATTTAGTAAAAACTAACCCATTAAACACACTTCTTTGCGAGGTTGCAGATGTTTACTTTTACAAATTATCAAACCTAGTCGACTCTTCTGAATCTACTATTTGGATTATTTGGTTCACTTTACTATACACGATACTAAAAAATAGCAACCAATGGAAATTCATTCATTGCATAAAATCATAGATCAAATAATATTAACAAACATTTCAAATGTTTTCTTCTTATAGCAGATAGATACTGGCTACCCTGTATATAATGCAGCTTGATGTTTTATAGTTTTTGTAATAAAGGACTATATTTTCTCTGTTTCGGCATTAGAATGACATTATTCTCGCACTACTTTTAAGACTAGAATGGAGTTCATTCTTAAACGATTTTGAGTGACATTTTGTTGTCAGCGATTGGTATGCCTGCGGTCTGACATTAAGTGTATGTTCCCTGCTGAAAGACTTTATCAGATTTGAGTATTATCGCGATCTGTGGAATTTAAATTGATATATTTTGCATTAAACTATAATGTCGATTTCGTGTTAAATAAACTTTGAAACGTCGAATTCCCACAACTGACAAACACAAGTAATTGCTGCCAACCTAACTATATTCTATCAAAAGTTTCCTAGAAATTGTCAACTATTTTTATAAAAAAGTTTAGATAAATAGTGTAAATGGAAGCCGAAACAGAGAAAATAGTATAAAAAACTCGCTACAGAAGGCCATTCAAGCACTCCTCCGTTCGGACATTTGGGATTCGTTCTTGAATATGTTGCCTTCTGTAACTCATGTTTTAATATACTATTTACATGGTGTATAGGGTATACATAGGTATTATTGCAGTTGATCGAAGTCTAAGAAAGCTACTAATAATGACAAACAAAGTATTCGTTATGAATATAGCCAACAGCATTTTAAAACAAGATTTTCATATGTATTTGTTTCCATAAACAAAATATGTAGGTTTTAACAATAATTAATTATAGCTCTTAGCTACCAGGTTCTTCAATTCATAAGTTTAACATACAACTACATATTTGCAACATATTATACCTACGTTGGAGATAATATAAAACGTAAAAATAACATTGAACAATTTCTAAAACACATTGTAATCTGGCATCAATGCTAACTGTCAAAGTATAATAGGTACCTAGGTTGATCACAATTTCAGTAATATTTTTATTGGCTTAAGCCATTTATAACATTGCTGATAGCCTTCTGTGCCATCTGCTGACTTTGAATACGCTCCATAGGGAAAATATATGCGTTTGTGGAATTCTTTAATTTCCCGCTCCCCAAGTTGAAAAACGCACCCACAACAAGGTGTAGGTTAAGGACGTTAATTTTACAGAGGTTATATCTACTTTTTACTTTTAGAATACTAGAAATCAAATGATCAATTTGAAAATCTCTGAAATAATTTATAATATTATCAAATCCGATGCGCGAATGCCGCCGGCGTGGAGTAGCGGTTACGGATATACTTTGTAAAGCGAACTTCGGGAGTTCGAATCCTCTCTTCAGCTTTATTTTTTTTAAATTATTTTTTATGACGAACGTTGTATATCTATAAATCCAACTGTGTTATTATTCTTTAAAAACACACCATACAAAAATACATGCATGTTGGGGTTTCATAAGAAAGTAAATAAAAAGCAGTATTATTTAATTGTTAAATTTACTATTACACATTTAATAATAACAATTAAATCGTTTAAAGCTAATTATTAGCGCAAGCAACAATTTAAATTAATCAAATATTCGAATGAATTACCATCTGGATTCAAAGAGTAATCCAAACCATTATAGATTTTTATCTCTGCACTTGAGTAAGTGTTTTTGGTGTATTTTATCTACTATATTCAATAATGTTGTGTATTACAAAAATAAAACATTTTGCATAAAAAATAATTTAAAAAAAGTAGAAGGGAGGATTCGAACGCCCGAAGGTCGCATTCAAAGCTAATCTTTTACCACTACGCCACACTGACGACAATCGCTCATCGGATTTGGTTACATTACTACACTACATGTATAAAATTTTTCTAAGGTTTTCAGATTTATCACTTATTTTGGTATTATAAAAATAAAAAATTGACCTGATTTCTGGAAAATTAACGTCTGTTCTACGTACATCTTGTTTTGCGCATGTTTTTTCTCTATGGAGCGCATTCAAAGTCAGCATGCGGTATAAGCATTAGGTGGGGTGGGTACGAGATGCCAGTAAATTTAAATGTAGCCTAAATTTCTTTTAAAATAATGTAAATATTTGGGGAAAAGGTGAATCTAATAATCTTGTTGCTACATATTCTTTTTGGTCCATCACGTATTTCAGTAATTTTGTTAATATGTTATAAATAGCAGAGGCAAATTTTTGGACACCCTCTATAAAAACCCCGTAAATTGTATTACATAATCCACACTTCTTTTGTTTATAAAAGAAAATTTTGATTGTTCAAAATTAAATTTTAGTAATTTTTACCAAAAAGATTCCTATTCATTATTTATGGAAAAATTGTGTATCAGTTAAATTTCTGCAAGTTTCAAGAACCGGACGAAAGAAATGTTACGTGGATAGTTAAGCATGTTGTGAATACAGAATTAGTGTTAAAATACGAAGAGGAAGGTTAAGTATACCTTTAAATTGCCATTGCGTAAAACTTTAAAATTTCCTCGTAAACAGCTTTTCGGCACTGTAAATTTAAAGCTTTTCTTTTAAATAAAATTAATTGTCATAATTCTGACAGCTGTTTAATTTCATGTAGGATATTTAACTGATAAATAATATATTTCCATGGAAACTGTTTTGATATTTTTGTTTCTACAGTTTTACCACAATTGAAAAATAAAAAGCACTAACCTTCCGAATTGTTAGTTTTGATAATTATTTCTCGTTTAATGTCATATTAAAATGAGGCTAAAATAGGAAAACATGCCCCTTAAATTTAAAAATTGTTTTTGTACATTGTGTGTCTACACGTATAACGTTTGAATTTTAAATAATAAAACCTTATTTCAAGGGTAAAGAAAAAAAATTTCCAACTGTTAAGAAATGAACGATTTGGCAAATTTGATCATATTTCTAGTTCACCGCACTTCGAATTCGTTGACAGCGGTTATTCTAAAGTAGAATCTGCTTCAATTTGTTGCAAAATGTAGCAGAATATACGTTTAAATAAAATGTTCTGCTTATTTAGGTGTCTATATAATGTTAACACGTTCATTATTCAGTGTGTCTCATATTAATATAGTACATGCAACGTGAGATTTATAAACCTATATTCTTGTCTACTGAAATGCTTTGTGCAGTTAGAAGAAGTTTTTGAAATGACATAAAGATTTACTTTTATTTTTAACATTTTTATATGAAAACAAAATTTAAAAAAATTCCTGATTTTCCAGAAACCACAGAAGTTGCGTATTACTATACCAAAATGATACACTTTGTATATATTGACAAGTTGACCCTATAAAAGGCCATTTTTTTATTGGATGCTATTTTGTTGTATTCTTTAAATAAGAAAAATATTTATAATAACAGATTGTTGGGTCCATCTTGTATTATTACTGATATGTTTATTTTTACTTTGATACCAACATAATAGTACACATCAACCGATTACTTTTTATATCATTTTTGTTACTGTAATTAAGGAAGTACTGAAAATGTACAGATTAATTATTAGACCGCCACCCTGCATTATTACTGCAATATTATTTAGAATTTTCATTTGCAAATGTGATTTTTCTTCAAACGCACTCATTTGAAGAGAACCATTAGATACATACATATTTGTATTTTCAATTGCCTTGGTTATTCTAATACAACGTTCAAGATGAAGCAAAATTCGAATCTAATACTATTCGGATGTAATAGTTAGTATAAAACAGAGCAGATATAGTACAAAGTTATAAAAAACCTTAAAATTTATTTTATAGCCAATTATATTATAATTTGTATCCACACTCCCTAGCATTGTTTAATACTCACATTTTTATTCGCGCCCCATTTCAAAGTTAGGAGGCCTACTTAGAATTTGATTAAAACAAAAAGTGCGTGTCTGCAAATTATGTAAAACAAACAACTTTTGCATAGTAAAAATGCAGCTATACTGTTTTCTGTGCTCTTTATGGGTATGTAATAAACGAGTTGTACTGTATATGTAATTGAATTAGTGGCTATTTTTTGTTTTCTGGTTGTTTAAAAAATATATATTAGCAGCATTGTAAATTAGTAGGTAATTTTGCTGGAGGCAAACGATAATTACTCAGTGGTTCTCAAAGTTTATGGTAATTAAGTCTTACTGAATTCAGAAATGTGTGTCAAATCCTCGAATTCCCATCGTTTATAAAATATTAATGATCATTTCATACAACTTTATAAAACTTTCGATGTGGGAAACAGAACGTATATCTCTACCTCTACCTGGTATATAGAAAACAACAATATTCCTTATAATTATCTTTTAATAATTGTATTTAGAACCAAAACCTGGGTAGATTTAAAAGAATGCGAAGTTACACATCATGATATATCGTTTTTTTTTGCTTTTTAATTAAATATGGTGCCAACAAATAATTAATACGAAATTAAAATCAATTCAACCTAACTTTATTAAAAGTTTGTGTGCAGACCAAATCTCGTTAATTTACAACTCTTGGCGTTTCTGATTTTGTCTGACATCCATTAAAGAACACGTGGGAGAGAGTAAAAGCTTTTATTGTGGAGAAAACCTTACGGAACGTAAACAATGGTTCTTCTAAACACAATTCTCAAAGATTGTAATCCCTGTAGGTGTTGAGTTATGCATTCAAAATTAAATTTTTTGTGATCTAGATTAAAGAATAACTATCACAATTGAAAATATTTTGAGAACTATGAAATAATTGCAGTAATTATGATAAAGTGTTTTGTGTTCCACAGCTAACCTTTATCGAATATTTTATTGACCGTACTGCAATAGTACTTGAATGATAAATTTTTTATTAACAAATAGTATTTGGTATGGTATGGTTTAAGATATTTTGTCCTAAAGAACCTGGCTGCAAAGTTAGAGGCACTCTGTGTTTAATAAATGTATTTTTTTTTTGTCAACTATAATTATTGTTTTAGTTTAGCTTTAATCATAATTTTTTCTATGCAATGTTTGCGAACTAACTTAAAAAAATTAAATAAACCGTTTGTGATTAAAGTTAATCAAGATATATAAAGCAAGCCGTAGTAGTTTTTGAATGAGCTGTCTCGTATTTAGTTGTGTAAAGCTGAGTTTCCATTTTCTTTTATAAAATTTAAATAGAACCTTTTATTGTCATAAAAAGAGTGACATCATGTTGAATATGTAGACGTACGGGAATGTTAAGGCCTACTTCAGGCCCGGCAGCAGGCAAGCGCGGAGCCCCCTTGGGGGCACGGCACAAGCGCAAGCCGCCTCGCGGCATGTACATCAACCACGATGACTTGGCGGCCATGGCGTCTGGTTCGGCGGGCGTGCTCATGCTTAAGGCCATGGATCGAGAACTGGAAGCTCTGCATCGACAAGTGAGTACCACCCCATGCTTCTGCCTTGCTTTGACCTTCCTTTGTGCTTGTGGAATGGAATTCTGAATGTGTAGTATTGCATCCGTGCGACGTAGTGCGCTTAGATGTTGTTACTTTAAAAGAACCCTCCGATGACCGAACGTAGGTTAAAATTTGAGCTTGTGTTTGAGTAATTTTGCTTGGAAGTAACAAAGTGAGCCAGGACGTCACTACGTACATAGCACTCGTAGATTTGTTTCTTTAAATTATGTTTGTTATTTTCAGGTGGGCCCCCTTTCCGTGTTATGTCGCGGCGGCCGTTCGAACGCGCTAATGCTGTTTCTCTTTTGTTGCAGATCCAGCAGAACAAGCAGGTAGTGAGTTCCTTGAAGCGGAAGCACGCAGAGTCCCTCGAAGAACTCCGTCCGGCCAGCGACAACACCTCCCGCATCACATCCAGATGGACCAACGAAGAACTGCTGCTCGCCGTCCAAGGCGTGCGCAAGTACGGTAAGGATTTCAAAAGCATCGCCGAAGTGTTGGGTAACAAAACTGAACATCACGTGCGTAGTTTCTTTGTTAATTACCGCAAAAGGTATAACTTAGATACGATACTTAAAGATTATGAGAAAGACAACGGTCCCGTTGTGGTGGACGATAATGTAGAGGAGAAAATGGAGTTAGGCGATAATATTGATAACAATTCTTCTAACGATGTTATTTGCTTGTCTCCTACACCCCCTAAGAAGGACTTGAAAAACAACAAGATTTCCGTGGCTCAAGCCAGCAAATGATGATGTTGAAACCGTGTAACATCTTGTATAAATGCTTACCTTTTGTACCATTCACTAGTTAAATTTTAAGAAGAAATGAAAGGAAACGCGTGTGGAAATGGATTCTAATTTTAGTTTTAGCGTTTATTTATTGATAGAGTATGGCATCCTTGGTTTCGTTCTCGTTTTAACTGCAACACATGAAACTGGAATGCCGTTCTACATTTTAATGACGTGTGTTTTTCATCAAAATAACCGTATAAATTGACAAGAGACGCAGTCGAACGTCGATTAGTCTAATCTCGCGATAAGTGGAAGTCTGCTGCCATTCGTGTCACAATATACTGTGACGATGTAGGACTAAATTCAAACCCTTGTTGAGTATCAGCATTGTGTAAAATGTAATTGTTGTCGTCGAAGAGCAACAAAATGTGGAATGGCGCGTGATGCGTAATGTAACGTTTTGTTATGCGATACACGAGACGCGGTTACGTTACGTTACGGTGTGATATGGTACCGTGCGGTACGGTACTGTACTGTACGGTACGGTACTGTACGGTACGGTACTGTACGGTACGGTACTGTACTGTACTGTACGGTACGGTACGGTACGGCACGGCACGGCACGGCACGGCACGGCACGGTACCGTACGGTACGACACGGCACGGCACGGTACGGTACGGTACGATACGATACGATACGATAATGTAACATAACAACATAACATTACCTTAAATTATGCTACGCAACGTTAGGTTCCTTACGTTGCGTTATTTACACCACGTTACGCTAGGCTGTGCTGCGTTACATTGTATTACAAAATATTGTACGGATACGGAAATTAACAACATCTGCGTATTTGGTGCTGAATATCGACGATTTGTATCACTTACCGCAACAAAAAACGCGTTAACTGTTACCTTACGTAATTTTATAACCATACGTATCGTACGCCCTGGTTAAAAAAATTTTTTATTAATACATTTAAATTATAGAATAAAATATGTTTATATTTAAAGCCACTGGACAAAGCAAAGGCGAGAAATGTTAAAATTGCAGCGCTTAAGTATGTGTTCGTTTTCAACGTAACTTTAGCTGCGTACGCTTACGCACTGTAATGTTTGATAAGGATCAAAAATGGCGAATTTCGAAGAAACTTTCCTTAATAAAGCTTAAAAATTCTTTTAAAAATAAATCGCTAACAGACAACAGAGGGCGGGCTATGTTTCCCACGAATGTCACTTTGTTACGAAACATATAGATGACGGTAATTTCCTCATCTATAGTGCATTTTTACATACAGTTGCAAGTATCTGCTAGATATTTTAAATTATATTAAAAATATGTACAGTTTATTCTAAATAAAATACTTCGTGATATTTACAATTAAATTTTTGTTTTCTAATGTTTTTACATAGTTAATTTACAGTGAACTCCAAAATAAATGTTTAAAATACTTTAATTAGATAAAGTAATAGACAGGTATTATGTTAATTTATAATTCTATTTTGAAGAAAAACGACCTCATTAATATGCACAACGGTGTTCCATATACCGCAATAATATCATAAGGTAGCATTTGTTAAATAGTGAACCATGTTGTTTTAATTCCATTTTACGTATCGATCGAATATACTTCAACGTCCCACAATTTGCAAATGGCTTGCGCTTGCTGGGGCTAAGCCACTTGAGCACGTGTATATTAAAGTGTATTTTATGATGAAACTGTAACGTTATTACCTAGATTTAGTTTCTTTTAATTTATTAAGTGTTCCATGCTATGTATAGTTAAGTTGCAGTAGATGTAATTTTTTTATTTTATTTAGATTCTCAATTTAATAAATATTTATACATAACAAATTGTGTATCATGTACAAGGATGTTCCAGCGCTTCTTTGCGCTATGTTATTTATAATCTTACTGCACTACTGATTGAATTAGATTGCACTTATTTTGGGTAGAATATAAATCCTTCCATTGCCCACCTAACGAATTATTATTTTCACCTATTTTTAAGATTGTAGAACGTAAAATGTGATAATGTTTTTATATTAAATAATTATTTTTCATTGTGACTGATTTTATTTGTATTTTTCTTACTTCGTCAAGATTTATTAACCCATTATTAACGCTCCCTTCCCGTGATTTTTGGGTAACAAATTGTGCCTTGAAAAGGCTTTTAAAATGAGAAACAATGTAGGAATACAGGTGGTTGAGAATTTTAGTGCATTGGCTATTTAAATGGTCATTTGGTTTAAAGGTTTTATCATTGTTTATTTTTGTAAAACTGCCAAACATTTCTTACTATAATTTAATCATCTCTGTTAAACCTTAAATGACGATTGCTAAACCGACAGACAACCGAATATAATTAATTATTTTTGAGGTTATGTTGTTCATAAATTTTTGGAGGACATTAAGAAAGTTGACAAACCGCAAATCTATTTAGTTTTTAAGGTTATGCCATTCATCAATAGACTATAGGTTTGCTCTAGGTAAACAAAAACATAACCTTATAGTGATAAAAATTTCGAAACTTCATCATGTTTTAAGTTGTGCTGTTTTTGCAGTTGTTGAACCTTGTTAAATTGACACAAATCACCCACTGTTACATTATTTTTGGGTTTATGTTGCCTGACTATATATTTTTCTAAATAGTCACATGCCCAATACAGGCAAGCATAGAGATGGATAGCGTGGGATTGCTTGTAGAGTAAATAAAAACATAACCTCATTGTACGCTTGCCTCCCTGCTGATAAAACGAAAGTTAATTAAAGTATAATCATAAATTCTTCTTGAATTTAGAGATTATATCATTTGCTTGTTGATTAATTACAGCTATAAAAGAAAAATTCTGAAGCAGCACAGCTAGTGTAAAACGAACAGAAGAGATTTATCTAAATCATCTGCATTTCTACATTCTCAACATGAACACCCAGTACAATAATTTAGCTAATGGGTTGTTAAATAAGAGAGCAAATTAGTCTTTAATTTCTGTTTAAGTGTAGCACTGTTAGGAGAACACATTTGCTGTAGTTTCATGGTGTCCACTTAATTTTGTTCAGTATAGCAATTTGGGAAACGGCAATAAAACAGTTTCCCATTTCAATGAATTTTCCAAAAAAGTTAACTCATTTCTGAAATGTCCAAACTGCTGAGCACAATTCAAATGGATACCCTGTATGTAAAGCCAAATTATGTTTTAACACTTCTGTATTGCTTTTTGGAGAGTAGACTTATCTTCTAATATGCCATTATGCCGTCCAGTCTCCCTTTCAAGCTTTGGAAAAGTGGAAAAATTCTTTTAATTCGAACATACATCCTGTATATGTTATACATCTAATTTTGTAGTGTTTTAACAGCGAAATATCCCAATGGAATTGTGATGTTTTCTTATTGAAATGTAATTAGGTAATTTTTATCGATGGGACGTACTTTTGTACAAAATCAGTCTAATTTCACCTAGAAATGTAAAAATATAGTACATAGGGATAGTTTAATAAGATCTAGTTGTGAAGAGTACGTGCCCACTAAGCAAAAATTGTATCATGGTGATTCGGCAGTGTGCAAAGCATCCTCGCATGTGTATAAATTTTTATAAGTAGTAACAATAGTATATTTAATGCATTGTTCATTCAAATCGTAGCTATTTGGACTGATAAAGTACTTTTAACTGTAAATATATACATAATAATTAGTAAGAAAATATGAATATACCAATGTGTTTCTGTCCTGCTGCATTATGATTTCAAGCTGTAATTAGTAGGTAGTACCGAAATATTTAACAGTAGGGTAGATTTTCGAGAGTTTCTTTACAGTTTTAATTATATTGTTCAGAATGTTTTGTAAAAGTATATCTATTTTACCCACATTCTATGACCATATGCATGATATTCTAAAGTTTATAGTCTTCTATCTAGCTCTAATCTCTTCATTTCAATGTAAGTCAAAATAATTTAATTCGGAATGATTTTAGGAATTAAATAAAAATGATATTGTCATGAAGTGGGTGATGATATGGTACAGGTGTAATGTATGTAACGTAATATGTAGTTAAAATTCAGTTTAAGAAACAGTTATACTTTTAAGAGACGTTCTGAATTCTGAACAAAATATGGATACCACTCTAGATGTGTAATTAGCAGTTATTTTATTACTTGGTACTAAGGAGCAGATTGGTAAAGAATATATCAAACATGTAAAAAGATGAAACTTCTTATATTAAATTAAGTATTACATCACTTTATGTAACAGTTAATAATAAATTTGATCGAAATTGTTCATCAATACCAAAAATGTTCCTTTCGAAACAGCCCACATGGGTTGGAGAATGCAATCTAGAAACGGCAGTTTTGGGTGTCTGTATTTGAAATCAATATGCATTAATGAAAATCTTGTAGCCATGTTAACATTTTACACCAATACAGTTTAGTTTCTTATTTAAGCATAATCATGCGTGTATTACATGCGTTATAAATAAATAATACAAATGTTACAGTGGCGTTTTAATCTTAGGTTAGTATGACATGACGTAGAATGTGGTACAAAATTCTGCAAAACATATGATACGAACCAGAATGTTGTGAGAAATTCTGTCTGTGAACCCGCAAAAATAGATCAAAATTACATTGACAGTTATGAGAAAACTGTCAAAATAATTATGTAAGGGTAGATAATGTAGAAGTCTTGTAACAGGGTTTCATAATATCAGTGGCGGCTCGTGAGTTAAGAAAGAGGGTGGGCACAAGAAAAAATTACCTATTTTTTTGTACATAAAATCCATTCTCCTATTTTTCATGCTGGAAAAGACGTCTATGACTTTGTTGTCAAAATCCGGGATAGACTGGACGAACTTCTTTTCTATTGATAGGACCGCCAATGTGTTCAGTCGATCTTCTGACATTGTGCTTCTCAGAAAAGTTTTAATGCGTTCGAGGGTGGAAAAACATCGTTCACATTCTGCTGTCGACATGGGCGTTGTACAAATAATATCCAACAGTTTGTATGTTTCCGTCAAAACCTTTTTTAGGTTGTTGTCTGATATGAACACTAAAAGTGGCAAAATACCACCTACGTCACACGTCATCGCGCTCATAAATTGCTGAAAGTTCACTTTTCAATGTTACACTGTCCAACATAGGATAAGATTTCACAGTTTCATCAAAATATTTTTGTGGAAATGCATGCCTATAAGTTTTAAAATTTTGAGAATCGAATAATTTTGCTGCACTTAAGTGATCCCTAAAATCAAGTCGGTCGCTAATTTGGCTTAAAATAGTGTCACA
>JABXWE010007980.1:0-10682 GCA_014611495.1 Limonius californicus
TATGGATTCTCCGCAGACCAAATTCTCATATTTTGGGAGTTCACATATCCAGATAAATGAAACCATGCTTCGTCCGAAAAAAACACGTTGTTCAAGTCGTTGTCTTCAGGAAATGCGTTTAAAAACCATTGACAATATCGTTCTCTTAGAGGCATGTCTGCTGGTAGAATCTGATGAACTGAAGTTACTTTATATGGGAATAACTTTAAATCTGCTTTAAGAATATTCCTCGTGGTTGTGTAAGACAAATCAATGCGCTGTGAAAGAAGTCGAAGTGAAGTTGAGGGAGCTTCAGCCATTATTTGTCTAACATTTTCCAGGACGTCTGGTGTGCGTTCTGTAGGTCTACCGCTACCATTTCTGCGTGCAACACCACCTGTTTCATCGAATAATTCCACAGTGTGCCTTAGAGCATCGTAAAATCGAATGTATTCAACAATTCCAAAATGATCTGTAAAATCGTTGAAGCATTCCTGGATCGAATACAGCCACTCACCATTTATGATGATTCCAGTTCGGTAATAAGCTTTTACCATAAATATCTTATGCTGCACTGTGAAATTCATTTTTGAATAAATAATTGAAGCTTCTTTATTTAATTATTGGCAGCTATGCTGTTACAATTTTCATATTGTCCGATTCTAAAGCTTAATATAGATATAATCCCTAGGCTACTGCAATTGACTTTTTAAAAAATCACTTTGTACTCTATTACTATGAGTAACTTCCGATGACTGCATCTTTGGTAACAAAGAAAATATTGTGGAAGAATTAGTTCATCTTGTTTAGGCGAAATCTTTTATAAGATATCAAATTTAACAAGTGGTTACATTGTAGCAAATATGAATAATAATAATTAAGTAGGGAAAGTTGCAGCTAATTAAAAACGTAGATCCCAGTAAATAAACGTATAATATATTTCGATTCGATCGAATCTTCTTCAGATACAAAGAATAATTAAGTGGACATCCTCTTAGGATACATGGTTATAATATTAAATTAAATAAAGATTAGTCAATCATAAATAATAGTTAATGAAAATTCATTCCAAAAAGGAGAGGCGGAATCAACACGCCTCGAAGTTTTTATCAAGTTAAAGCCATTATAAACGAAGAAAATCAATCAATTTTAAGAATTTTATAAAATTACATGTGATCGTCAGCTGTAAAACTACTTTAATATGAATAATAATATGACACATTGTTAGGCAAGGATTAAAAATGGAAAGCACACAAATACAGAAAAGAAGTATTCACTTAAGTTCATGTAATTAAAAATGCGTCACATATAGCACTGATTATTGAATAATATAACAATATTTTCAACTAACTTTCTTGCTTCGAACAAAATACATCTCATCCATATAATCTAACAAAAGAAGGGCGAGAGAAATTCCCTCCACTTTACAGAAAAACACATGTCATAATCTAACAAAAGATTGCGCCTTAGCGGAAGCGAGACCTAGACAGAAGACCGCAATTAATTTTAACTTTTGGTCACTGCCGACACTGTCAAAAGGCTTCTGACTTACTCTTGGTAATAACGCAGATGGTTTACACCCAGTTCGTGTTCTTCAACCAATATTATATATATATATATATATTTTTTTTTTCTTAAATATAATGATTATACCTATCAATAACTAGAGCATTGTGTAGAACATAAAAATAACACACTCATTTTAGTGAACAAACACATGTAGAGTTTGAATGTAGCTGTATGATGTTAATGTATCACTCCGTTAAAGTTAATGGAAACAGGCACACCTTGTTTATACCACGCTTAACTACACCTTGTTTTGTTTTAATCGATTTAATAGATCATTAGTGGTAATTTTTTGCCATTTAGGTCTTGATTGGAATTGATGCAAATATTCACGATGCCAGCGCTTCCAAAAATGCTGACGGATTTGCTCAATGCGCTGCCATCGTGATAGCGTGTTGATTTTTGAATCCGTCAATGAGGGCTGAGCTGGAGCTCTTAATGGCTCGCCGATTAAAAAGTGACCTAGAGTTAATGTGGAGAAATTCCCTCCACTTTACAGAAAAACACATGTCATAATCTAACAAAAGATTGCGCCTTAGCGGAAGCGAGACCTAGACAGAAGACCGCAATTAATTTTAACTTTTGGTCGCTGCCGACACTGTCAAAAGGCTTTTGACTTACTCTTGGTAATAACGCAGATGGTTTACACCCAGTTCGTGTTCCTTCTGGGAAAACCAAACAGTCCTGTTAGAAAAAGTAAATATTTACTTGGTATGTTCTTCGATCCTAACCGATTTCAACACAAACCCTACAGATGATACTAAATATATAAATCTGTTGATTATAAATATGTGCCTATATGTAAATCCTGCCCGGTTTAGGTATGAATAATTTTAAAATATTTTAAATTCTTTGTTGGGTTCATTTTGAAACCCCTGTTTATGAATTTTATGCAATAGAACATTCTTAATCGAACAAATAATTTTAACAAATATTCTTGTGGGAAGTCTTGGCATGACAGGGTATATTCGATATTTTTAAAGCAAGTCAATAATTGTTCTCCTACGCGAGGACTCGCAATTAAATTTTCTATCTTGCTTAAAAACACATTCTCTAATGCATCGACGTAACTGCAAAAATTGTTGTCTGGCATTAGCAAATTACCAAAGTCATCACTCTTTCCAGGAAGAACTGTAGCCTTAGCTTTAAGCAGGTGTGGCGTATCAAATAAGTAAAATATCTTTTTACCATTAATTTCAAAATATGGTTTTTGTGGAGTAACATCTAGTATATCCGCAAGTTTTTTAAAATTTGAGCCCAAATTACTGATTAATGCACAAACATTTAGACCCACTTCTGAAAGTTTTGTAATGCAACTGTTGATTGTATTACAAAGATCATCACCTGAAAAAGTTGTATTTACCATAAAATATGCCAGTGGTTGTTTCCAATTCGCGTATATACCCCTAGCCATCATTACCATGACATTTTTTGCAGGTATAGCTATTTTTTGTGTACCTACATCATGAAATCCTATGACGGAATCGGTTATTATATTATAAAATAAATGTGGTTTTATAGACATTTCGTCGATGCATATAACACACATTTTTTCTTTGATGCTGTACGCATCTGTTTTCAATTGTATGACTTCAAAAAGGAAATGATTTAATCGTGCGGAATATTTCCAGTTTTCCGTAATTCTGTACAAACATCTTTTAGACGGCAACGCAAAACATTTAGACAAGAACATATAAGCTTTAGGACTTAGAAAATACAGTGTTACACAAAACTTTTTAAATTCTACACTATATCTATTGCCTGTATTCGAACTTCGAAGTGAAATTTGTGTTTGAACAAATTTTGAAGTTTTTTCAGGCAAAAATTTATCGCAATGATCCTTAAATTCTTGCAGACTGACATTGTCGTGTTCAGTTTTGGCCATTGTCTCCTTAATAATTCGTTTTCGATCCCTTCTTACTGCTCCGAGTATTTTTCGTAATTTTCGCTTCCGTGGTGTGTGTGCAGTTGAAATACGTGATGTTTGGGTGCTCATTTCTTTTTTTAAACATAAAATTAGTGTTTAAATATAAAAAGCAAGTGTATTATATTTACCATTGCGTTTTTCAGATGGATTAATTTATTCTTGTGGCTCGTCTGCGTTGACCGCTGCTGATACAAGAACGTCTGTTTCTTTATTGGACGCAATTTTTCTTTTTTTCGTTTGCGTGGTAATATATTCGCGGTTTATTGGAGCTTTTCTTTTGGAAGTCAGTTGTAGAGGTGGTGGATTTGGTACGTTAAAAATAGTCAGTTCAGCAATATCCAGTAATCGGTTTTTTAAATGACTTGTAAACATTGCATCTTCAAAATGTTCACTACATAATCGACAGTTATTATATAAATACGTAAGATCTCTCTGTAGAAAATCTTCCCGACGACACAATACTACCTACCCATCGTTTAGATCTAAGAGAAAGCGAAATACATAATAGTAAATACTCAAATACCAAGCGATTTTACTAGTCAGAAATTCAAATACTATTATATTTTGAAATATGTACATTTAAGTTTCAATAAATAGTACAAACCTGGCTGGATCTTTAGGAAATCTAAAGAAGCTAATGTTTGAATTCTTTTTTGAATCATTAGTGCAGTTAGGTGCACTGCACCATGCAGCACCTCTACTTTGCTGGTTCATAGTATTATTTGAACTCACTCACTAAAAACTTGTATAAATTAATAATTTAGGGCCTGTTCGGAACTTATTTGCCAATGCAGTCTATGCATATCTGCTGGATAATAATAATAATAAACATCTCTGGCTGTGAACGATTTTAAATAACGGTTTTGTTTTAACTTAAATTTTTGGTTTCGTTAGTGGAAAGGAGGAACGTTTTAGAAAATAAAAAAAAAGGATGCGGTAGTTAATAAAACAAAAGACCGCGAGTGGGAAAATCTTGCAGTTAAGTTTAATGGCAACACCCACGAAATAGGAACAGCAAAAATGCTAAGAAGTAAGTGGGAATCTTTGAAAAAAACTAATCGGAAGGAGGTGGCTGCGGTGAAGCAGATGCAGCGTCGTACAGGAGGTGGTGCTGCCACGAAAGTTAAGGGAAGCCCTTGGACAGACCGCATTCTTTTTATTACGGGTGTAGCAACGGCAAACGAGTTTGGCAATGACCATGGTGTGTATTTTATTAATATTACAAAATAATTTAATAATTTTTTTCACTTTACAATTACCACTATTTAGTTGAATTTCAGATAATAACAGTTATGGGGCAGAGTGCTACCACAGGTTGGAACTGATCCCCAGATAATTGAAATTGACGCAGACGAAATGCCAGTCGTAATTGAAGACAATGATAAACCTGTAAGTTTGATTCTAAATCTTTATTTATTGTTTTCATAAGATGGTATATTTAAGAGTCATATAAGTAATACAATGTTTTGTTTGATTAATTTCAGGGTAACAGGTCTGAAAGTGGGGAGGATTGGGCCAAATGGAACCCAACTATGCTTCGTCAGCCCATTGTCGAAGCATTAAAAATTAATGTTGAAGATTGTTTTGCTAAAAGTTGCTTCCTCTCTACTCCCAGCTCTGCAACTCCGGCAAGCTTTTTTTAAGCCAGAAATCCTTTTCATGAATTACAATTTATCCTATTAGCCACTAGATCAATCTGGGACTAGTCGTCGTAGACCAGTATTTAAAAAAATAGCTGCAGCTCTCCAGCCACAGAAACTAATAAAAAAATTTCTGAACTGGCTTGAGAGGATATTGCAATTGGTGCAGCTACAGATACAGCTGGCCAAAAAAGAATCGGAAGCTCGGATGAAGATGGAAGCCCAAAAACATACTCATACAAATGAAAATTTTGCAAGCGGAGTTAAAAATAAAAAAAAATATTAGCATCCGCAATTTAAGTTATTATTATATTATTAAGTTTGCATTATTGTAATTGTACTGTAATTATTTTAGTTGTATATATTTAAAGTTAAGATTATTATTAGGTATACATGTAATTTACAATAAATTTGAAAAATAATTATGTATGAGATTACTCCTTTTCGCGCCATTCTCTCGATTTACTGGTAAAGGTAATAGTCCATCTCCATTTTCATTAAAAAAAGTATCATCGAAACCAAGAATGGGATCAAGAGGAGGAACGATTTCTTTTTCATTTATTGCTAAATTATGCAGCACTGCTGTTGCCACAATTACCGTTTTGGATTTTTCAGCTGACAACCTCATACCCAATGATAATACAGGAAAACGTCTTTTCCACACCCCATAACTTCCTTCAACTGCATTTCTGGTTCTTATTTGCGATTCGTTGTACAGAACCTCAGCAGTAGTTGCAGGAGCTTGAAGTGGAGTCAGTCGGTACTTGGTCACACCATATCCGCTGTCTCCAACTAACAAGAAATTTCCCATTTCCCCATTATCAAATTTCGTTTTTAGGCTTGAATTATTAAAAATGGTTTGATCATGCGTGGATCTCGGCCATCTTGCAACTATGTCTAAAATTTTAAGACTGCTATCGCACACTGTCTGAACATTCCACGAAAAATATCCTTTTCGGTTCCTGTAATATTCAGCATCGTTTCCGCCAGGTGACTCTATTTTGATATGCGTACAATCTAATGCAACTATGACGTTGGGAAATCGTACAATTCGATGAAAACCAAGAACAGTCTGTTCTCTGTCATGCCGTGTTCTAGGCAAATACACATATTGCTGTAAATTGCAATGCAATTGCCACAGACACTTGCTTCACAATCACACATGTTGAAGTTTTGCTAACTCCAACAAAATCGCCAGCAGCAAGAAGTATTGTGCCTACAGCATAAAACCTGAGTGCAAGTAGAATTTTTGTTATCGGAGATATGGAGCGATTCCTAAAAAGGAAAAAATAATTAGGTCCGCATTAATTGCATATCAAGGGGTTTTACCTGTCAGTAGGAGACTCGATTAGATGTTCGATTTGAACCAACAACCTTAAAACAGTTGGTTTTTGTAACCTAAACCTAACAAAAATTGTCCATCGTCGAGTTTATCAAAATAATTGTACCTTTCAGCATATACTTTTGCCCTTCGCGGTCTTGCTATATAATTCACTATCTCCTCGTCGTCGTCGGATTCAAATACACGCACATCAATATTTTCAGCCAATATTCTAATCAAAAATGACGTTTTCACTGCGCTTGTATAAACAAACACGTCTATATAACCCCACTTTTCGATTTAACCGTGGAATAAGCGCCTTATCTGCCAGCGCGCGCACCGTATAACTTAACCTGTTATTTATACCAAGATTTCTCATATTCCCTGGTTAAATCTACTGGCAGAACCAAAATTCTGAATTTATTCCAAGGATAAATTTATTCTATAGATAAGTGTATATTGCAGAACCGGCCCTAAGAGCCTTTAACCTTCCAGTGGTCGCGCTTATATCTGGCACACGACTGGTCGCGTCGGACACAGTCCGTTATTGAAATATTCTAGGTTTTTGGCAATAACTTTCAATAAATATATCTGTATAAATGACTTTTTTTAAGAAAACACCATTTGTTATTAAATATGTTATTTATTTCTATTGTGTACATTACAAAAATAATGTTTTTTAAACAAGTTCGTAGATAAAACATAAGCAAACACATTAGTTATCAATTAATGTTTTGTCATAGCAAGTGCGACAAAGAATTGATACGTGATCTACACACATATACTTGTGACAAATTTTGCTAAAAAATCTTGTTGGTCTGTTTTTCTTTGAATCGCAGTATGCACATCTACCCCTTTTATTTTCTCTTGTCTCTTCTGTGCAGAGCTGGCTACGAATACCAAAAATAGTATCCGAATACTTCTTTGAATACTTTGTTTAACCTTTAAGTAGACGCGTGGCTCTGAAGTACATAACTGGGCGCGTGGCGCCTACAAGACACTACCCATTTAAATTGCTTCCTCTGTTCTACTTTTGGTTTCTCTATCAAATAAATTGCATGTAAGTTTTGTTATTAGTATAATAGAAGTATTCAGGTTAAACATACACATAGAAATATAACAAAAATGGTAAAACCTTATAAAGAGCGATCATAAAAAAATAATAAATGCTATTGCTATTATTTTTTACATAATTTTAGATTTAAGGGTGTTTGTTTATCTATCGCTGAAGCATTCGTTGCAAATATTCCTTTTGTGTTCTCCACAAATATTCCGTCTGCAGATTTTGCAGATTTGTCGAGTATGACGATTTCAGTTTCTTGGGCACAAGCAACAACGTTTTCTTTCTGGAATTTGAGGAACTTCCTTTTCTACAGGCTCAATATTTAGGTAATTAGTTAATCTACTTCTAATTTTCCTGGGAATATGAGGATCACATGCGCGTTCGAGTCATCGTACTGTTTGGGTTGTTAGAGTTATAAATAGTAAGGGCGTTTACAGCACAAACATTCACCATATGAAAAAATAATGCCGTCGATCATCGTCTTGCTCTTCGACCGACGTTATAAGTTGCACAAAGTTTGTCGAGTGTGTCAACACTACCCTTGGTAACATTGTAAAAAGTTTAAATCTCTGGCTTTTTATTGTCGCCTGACATTTCATCAATTTTATAGTCATTATGTAAAGTAGACAATAAAATTACGGTTTTCGACTTCTATGGAACGTATGACATCATTATCATATTTTTCGTAAACCCAAACAAAGTACTTGTGGGATCCCTAGCTTTCTTTGGAAGAAACTCACCTGAAAAATTCAAATCGTGTGCGATTTTACTGGTGTAAAAAAACTTACCAGGTATCTCCCATTAAGGTAATTTTATTTTCAGTTAGTAGTTTTTCTGCCAATGGTATGCTGGTGTACCAGTTATAAGTCTCAACCCTACGTCCAGTGCAGAATTACTCAATTGGTTAGGACCATCTGGTTGCTTACCGTAGTATACTACTTCCATTTTACAGCGGTATAAAAATGCTTTCAATTCTATAATAGTCAACAGTTTAAAATCACGAGGCCTATCAAATTTATGTTTTACTTCCATAGTTATATATATATATATATATATATATATATATATTGCTATGGTGATTAGTGCTTTCGCAGTAATGATAATTTTCGCCCTACGTTTTTTAGTGATAATAATTGTAATAAGTCAAATAAGATAGTTTTCCCTGTATACACAATTACAAATCTAAATCAAGATTTTACTTTAAATAAACACCATAGACATTTAATCTCACCCGGTATAACATTAAATGTTGCTAGCTCCAAGTTACAACAAATATTATCTTCATTAACACCTACCTTATTCATGAACAATAGTAGATTATTATCTCAGGGTACTGCATATACTTCTAAATACAGAGACATAAAAATCACAAACGACAGGTATTTTTTAGGAATCAAATTCTAGATAAAGATGTCAAATTAAGAGATTAACTATACTCAATAAGATTTGTACCGATGCAGATTTTACAAAAATTATACACATTCATTTTCTTTATTAATAAATATAAAAAAAATAACTTTCTTATAAGAATTACCTGAGACCAACTTTCCTCAAACCAACCCTGCGATGCGCGTAGGTATCCCACGCAGCTCCTAAGCGCAAACGGACATGCTTGCTTTGTCAGCTGTTCATGTTTGCCTCCTGCAAAACTATGATTTCTGCTATCTATTCTGTGAAATAGTGGTTCTCGAAGATACACAAACGTCGCACAAGTAAGTGAATGTTCACATATGAATTGTACAAATCTCAGTAAAGGTTAATATGCGTTGTTTTACTTTTAGTGTTCTCACATAACCTCAGAATAAACATAAAACCTCGAAGATTCACAACTTTGAAGTTCTTTTTGGATACTTTGCAAGCCGTGGTGCGCCTCAAATGAACTTGTTACAGCTTCTATCTTTCAAATTCCATATATAACCTAAGATTAGGTTCCGAAGCACAATATTCTTATGGTGGAACACAATGAAGCACTTTTCTAATTTATAATGGGTATTTATTCCTTTAATACAAACACTTTTTTATTCACAATTCTTGGAGTAAAATTTTACACGTCTGTTTTTCTTTATCAAAATTTTCAATCTCTTAGCATTTTGTTTTAATTTAAACCAATAATAATTCATCATTATTCTCAACTATTTTAAAACTGACCAATCACAAAAAAGTGATTTATTTCTGTTATGAAAACGAGTTACGCTAGTAATTTGAAATGATTTTGATAGTTCCTTTTTTATGTCTTCTTCTCCTATGGATATTGGTAAGTTTCTAATTATAACTGATAGTTTAGTCTCGTCCGGGTTTCGATATGTATGATATTTTATTTTGTGTTGGTCGTAATATGCTGTCAATTTTCTATAATCATCTGTGCTATCGAGATTAATTTTTAGCATTGTTCCAACACAGGTCGTTGTGAATTCTTGTATAGCAGGTTTTGTGATATCTTTGGAAACCTCTTGGTAATTGGTTGCTTCATGAAGAAATATTGGAGGTATTTTAACTTTTTTTTCTGCTATTTCTTCCGCTGGTTTATCAAGCGATGAGAATTGAACACTCAGGGCATGGAATTTGTTTTTGGAGATAAGTTTATCGTGCTCGAACAAATAGGATTATTAAGATCTACTTACTTTCATTAATTTTCAAATTGCAAATTGTATACATTATCTACATACTTCGTTGGATTAGGACTTACTTTCAATATTTTACACGGGACTTTCTAGCATTATATAGGGATGTATATATATATATATATTTAGAAGGCAAAAAATATCTAAGGGTTATTACTTCAGTTAGATCATCCGGAAACAACAATGTTGCTGGTAGATTTGTACATAACGGTTATTTTAAGCGAGGACACCCCAGTTTCATTTTTACGGGAACATGAACTTCTAGATCAGTGTGTGGTGGGTCGCGACCCCCTGGGGGGTCGCGATGAGGTATTAGGGGGATCGCCGGAAATTTCCAAAATAAGACAAAAACACTTTGTTAAATCATGTATTTTTATTTTAATGACGTAAATAAAAATTAACAATTAATTATAAAATGAAACATGAAACTAAATATTAATAAGTCCGTAAAAATAAAAGAGACAAATAAAGTAAATTAGTAAAATATTTTAATGTTAATGAGACCCATGCGCCTATTTTTTTGAAACCAGTTTTTCAAATCTAGGCTTTGTATTTGAGACACACA
>JABXWE010007981.1:0-16766 GCA_014611495.1 Limonius californicus
AACATCAACGAGTGGGTGCTAAATAGGAAAAGGGAATGGAACGAGCACGTTAATAGGATGACCAACGAACGAGTAGTGAAGATAGCCAGAGACAAATCACCAAGAGGTCACAGAAATCAAGGTCGGCCACGGAAGAGGTGGAGCGATAACCTGAACGTGACATAAACAGGCAAGAAACCGAAGAAGGAACAGGCGAAAGCCTAATTAGAAGACGGAAGAAGAAGAGAAGAAAATGAAGCTTAAAACCTCTATTGTTAGCTAAATGCAAAGTTAATGTTTTCTGGAAAGGTGCTTAAGTCATCCACAAAAGAATGCCCATTAAGGGATTAAATTTCTTTGAAATGCAGTCAGTGAGTCAGTAACTTACACAGCTGTTTTCTAAGACTGGCCTGTAGTGGGTGGGAATGAACCAACAATAATTTTGCAGTCTTATTCAGTTTCTTCACGTTCTTATCAACAGACGGGTGTATTTTGTTCTTCAGTTAAGTTCGAAAGCGGGTTTAGTGCGATCTTTCCTTTTGTTGTGTAGTAAACACGAAAAAAGGTCTTTTCCACTGATGAAAAATATTATTCTGCAAGTTGTGCAACGTGAGGGTAGCTGCCGAAAGAAAGTTTACAGTGGAGCAACATGTCAATCGCGAAAAACATTAACGAAGTTTGCAGCGACTGAACGACCAAAAGGTACAACAGCTTTTTAGCGAACCCGTGTCATCTTCCAATCCTTTTTTTGAAGAGCTCTGTATGGTGTTTCTTTCGGCGGACATCCCGTTGAATAAGCTGAGCCATCTTAAGCTGCGGAATTTCTTAGAAAGGCACACCGGAAAATCAATACCAGATCCATCAACACAGAAAAAAATATGTTTCTCGTTGTTACGACAAGACGCTGGTCGAAATAATGAAACGAGTTGCAGAAAAAAACCTGTGGGTATCCATGGATGAGACAACAGATTCTCTAGGACGGTATGTAGCAAATATCATCGTTGGAACTCTGGAAGAGGATGGCCCTGGTGAACAGTTTTTACTTAATTGTGAGCATTTGGAGCAAGTTAACTATTCTACAATGAGCAAATTCTTTGATAATTCAATGAGAGCGTTGTGGCCTGATGGAATTCAGCACGATAAAGTGCTACTGTTAGTAACAGACGCTGCGCCCTACATGCTTAAGGCTGCTAACTCTCTTCGGGCTCTCTACTCCAAGATGCTGCATTTAACGTGTTTGGCGCATGCTTTACATAGAGTCGCGGAGGAAGTTCGCGGTCAATTTCCAGAAATTGACAAATTTATTGGTTGTGTAAAAAAGGTGTTTTTAAAAGTTCCTTCACGAGTTACGGCGTTGAAAACCAAAGCTCCAGATATTCCACTCCCTGCATCCCCGGTTTTAACAAGATGGGGAACCTGGATTGAAGCCTGCAATTACTACTGTGAAAACTTAAAGTCGTTAAAAAGGTCATCGATTCGTCCGACAGCACTGAAGCAGCTTCAATTAAAATAGCACAAGAAGTGTTAGAAGATGTTGAAATTGCGGCAAAACTCTCATTCATCAAGGCAAACTTTGGTTTCATTCCTACTGCAATAACTACTCTGGAACAGTCGCAAGTGCAGCTGGTGGATCAACTACAGTTGATTAATAAAACTGTTAGTGATTTGAAGGGCGCACGTGGTAAAATGGGAAAAGCTGTAATAAAGAAAGTGGAGAGTGTTTTGGGGAAAAATAAGGGCTACGAAACAATGTGTTTGATCGCTAAAGTTCTATCAGGGGAAAATTTTTCGGTTAATTTTAGTGACGAATTAGAACTAACTTCAAGTGACATACCCTATTTTAAGTATGCTACTGTTGTATCCGTATTGTTCTATGGTTGTATCAGTTGAAGTAGAAAGGAGCTTTTCTATGTATCAATGCTTACTGAATGACAACAGACAATCATTTTCATTTGAAAATTTACATAAAGTTTTCACTGTATACTGTAATTCACATTTATTGTAGTTAATAAAATTATTGTTAAGTGTTTACGATTAAGTTGAATGAATAAAGGTATTGCGTCTAAATATATACCTGTTTTTTTTTTTATTTTTTTGGGTTACTGAGCTTGGCTGATGCCGATTCCTGATTCTGTATTTTAAAAATAAAAGTAAAAGGTTCTAATTTGGAAATAAAATTTATATGTCATCTTTTTAAATTTTTATGTCATTTTTGCGAGATTTTTAAGTCATAATTGCATTTTTTATTTTGCATTTTCGCTAATTGTTAACGTCATTAAAATCCTAGCCCTACTTATTACCATTAAGTATTAACAAATTGTTTTTGAGTTAAAAAAATATTGTTCCCTAATGTAATACACATGTGTTAATAAATAAGAAGTTATTTTCATATGTTTTGGGTTTTATCTAATCTACAAATATTTCGCTCAATAAAAACTTTTCTGAAGCTGCAGATGAAAATTTGCTTAACCGAGAAAATGTTCATCCGATTTTAGAATACCTGAAAGTTTTAGAATCCTTCAGAATAAGGTTACATGCTCATGCCCCAGATCTGTGTTTAGTGAATAAAGCAGGAAATAAAAGCCAGGTGCGCACTTTCCTCACTTTCACGGGGCAAGTGCGCATCTGTGTGGATAGTCACTTTTTGAAAAAACAAAGTTAAATGAATAAGCAAAATATATTTGAGTCTGCGGGTTGACCGGGAAGGCTTTAATATATACTTCCCAAAATTTTAGGGTAATACATGTACACGCAAAGTTTTAACTTTTTAAATTTTGTTCTGCACTTGCGCTGACTCACCTTAAAATAAACCTAAGAAACAAATAATTCGTAACAAAAGCATTTACCAAATGATAAAACTGAAATGTGACCCCCAGTTCTATTAATTACTTATTTTAGGAACATCTTTGGTTTTACAACGGTTTTAACAACAAATTTAAAAGAAGTTAACAATCTTTAAAACACTGGAAACTTAGCCTTATACTAAAAACCATTCAACTCAAAACTTCAACATACTGTATTCTGTTGGCAGAATTATTATTTGTATTTGCACTAAATTTAAACAGATTGTAAAAATGGAACAGGGAATGTGTGTATAGATAGCTACGTGAATATAAATAAATAAGAATTGTACAAATAAAGCAAAGGCAGTTTAAAATTATTCATTAATTAAAAATATTAAAGGAAAAATAGAAAAAATACTGTAACTTTGGACCAAATGAAATACTCCTGACACTTACAAATATTATACACAGTACATCAACAACTTACAAACCTCTGTATGTTAATGCAAGGTTATTAATGAAAGCTTTGGATTTTGCACTAATTGCAATATCGCATTAAAAATACTAGTCACCCAATAATAAACAAAATAATAATTTGGTGTTTCTCGGCTATTAAGATGGAAAGTAAATTTGTGGTAGGAATTTTTTGTATTTTGGTAGAATTCTTATGTTAGATTATAATAATGTGGAAAATAATATTAAATGCATATTCTGCAGACTAGAGATCCCAACTGTAACCTATAAAATGAGCCTGCAGAATGCTTAATTGTTTAGTTTTTAGTGTCTATTGTTATTTAAAATACTGATCAATCTAACGAGTAATTTAATTACATAAGGATATTCACTCTTGAAACTAAGTTTGAAATGAAATGTTTACGAAATGAAAACAAATAGGACAAATTGATTAAGTAATAACATTTAAATAAATAAATTAGTATTAAAGTTTTTGATTTAAAGTACTGCTTATAATTGAAACTTAAAAATTAGAAAAGCATTTATCAACGCTGCCTATGGCAAGTCTTGATGGTCCATTAATTATTAATTTTAGAAGAACAGTAACATGGAAGACGACAATAAATTATTTCTGTAAGGAATTAGCATAACAATAAAGATTATTTATTTAAAAAATTATGGATAAATACTTACATACAGCTATTATGAAATCATGTCCACAGTGATGTTGGCATTATTCCTTCAACCGTGCCAGCTGTTGGTGTCAATGTTTCCTTAGATAAGAAATTTAATGGCAGCAGCACTAAATGTCCCTAAAATAATCAAACTGATTAGGTACTTTCTCTTTTTACTTCTGTTTGTTACCTGAATATTTTCCAACATGTTTTCAGCTCTCGTTGGTTCATCAACATAAAGAGGTTTTTCTTCTTGGTACTTTTTCAAGCCAGCAAATGTTTCAACTTTATTAGAAGGAATGCAATGGAAAATTTTCTCATAAAATTCTGTATTTAAGCTAGCAGTATTGTACCACATTTCCTTATAAAAAGCATCGGATATAGGATCAATAATGTCCATTTCATCAGTTTCATCTTCCTTTCCTAGGAGTCCCAAATGTTCTTTGAACAACCGTTTTCTCAGAGATCCAGCAAACATTCCAGATGGAAAACTGTCACCATTCATGATCCCGTCTTCAAATGATTCATCCTAATATATTAAACAAAAATAGTTTCTATTTTGCTTTTTTACCAATCTAATATGCTTGCCTCAATAATAACAGCAATTTCTGAATCCCTTTTACCAATTAATGATCTATCATTTATATTTGCAGAACCACAAATGACTGTTTTATCATCAACAATCATAAGTTTTGCGTGCACATATATTAGTTCTGTTATTGGTTCGCCATTCAAGGTAGAATTTGTACGTAAACCATAAAATGAAATGTACTGCGAGGGATCTTCAATACCAGCTGCTTTGAGTCTGTTTAGAAGTGCATCTTTACCACTAAAAAAATATAACAAAAACCTATAAAACAATAAAAGTAAATAGATGTTATGGTGAATTTTACAAACAATTTCAGGTATTTTCAATTATTTGTTTAAACATTTTTGTTTCTTTTATTTCTGCAGAATAATATTTGAAAAACAATCATTATTACCTACAAATTGAAGCATAATTCCAATGAGTTATTGCATGTAAAGAGGCGCCGTTTGATTCCCCAACTTCTCCTTCAAATCCAGGTAAAAGGGGCATTACCACATAAACTCTGAATACTGCATTTTCTCTGAAATCGAAGTAATAAAATAATATTTTCTGTAATTTCAATTATATTTAATTACAGTTCAGCAGTAAGTAGAATTCTTGTAGGTATTCATTTATATTTCCTTTATTTGAAAAGTAACGACAACTGTACTTAAAAAAGCTTTTATTGAGAATAATTGTAACTGTATCAATATTTTTTGGTCAGTAGTAAATCTAATTGTATTAAAATACATATCTGTAAGGAGAAAGATAATTGTAATTGCAGTTAATAACTTTTTTGGCTAGCAGTAGGTGGAGTTGTACGTATTTATGTTTCCTTTAATTGAAAAGTAATTACAATTATACTTAAAAAAACTTTTATTGAAAATAATTGTAACAGTACTAATATTTTTTGGTCAGTAGTAAATCTAATTGCATCTAATTATATTTTTGTCAGGAGATAGATAGAATTGTAATTGTATTGAATTACTACTGAAGAGCATGAGGGAGGCATATATTCGAAGAAGAGAGAATGGCTGAATGAAGAAGAAGACTACTTTATTGAGAGTAGTAATTGTAGTTACTTACTTTTTGGTTAGTAATAAGTAGGGTTCGGATTTTTAGGCATCTGCCTTTTCCGTTCTAAAGCACGCAGACTACTATTTTTTATACTAAAACGTATTACGTCGATTTTTGATAACATTAAACCAAATATAAAATTGCCTAAAATGCCTATTTCAAAGATGTCGTGCCTATTTCTAAAAAAATATTATGGAATAGCTTATTTTTAGGGTTTAATGCCTACAATTCGCCTAAAATCTGTTTGAATGCAGTGCTGCACTTGCCAATTCTAGAAAACGCATAGTTTCTTAATTTATGCATAATATTTAATACCTTCTTGTAGTTTTCGCGGAAAGGTTTTGCGGGGACAGTAGGATTACATTTGGAATTTCCCATTGTATAGGAATTATTGTGTAGACGATGGCCTGTCACCTGAACGCAGTAAAATCTAAATACTGGGGGGTGGAAGAGCACTGACGCAGGTTTGTTCGCTTATTTCGTTTCAAATAATCGTAGCGAATACATCTTCTATTTTTGAGAACGCATTATTGTTTAATATTTTACGTGAAAATGCCAAAGACTGAATCGAGTTTGAATTCCAACTTACGACGTTTGGTGCAAGAAAGTCAGTGTTTTACAACGGATGGAAGAGTTGTATATTGCCAGGACTGCTCAAAAGAGGTATTTTATTATATTATACTTACTTTTGTATCGTAGTAGGATATCAATTAGTTGAATTTATTTTTAATTAGGTGAAGTGTTCAAAAAAAGACCATCTGGACCAACATTTGAAAACTGGTATTCATATGTCCAACAGTAAAAGGCAAAGAAATAGTGTTCAAACATTCTTAACTAATGTCGGTTCGAACTCTGTGAAAAATCAATTTTCATTTGATTTCTGTGAAGCACTATTAGCCGCAAATATTCCCTGGAATAAATTAGAATGCGATAAGTTTAGAGAATTTTTAGTAAAGTACACCAAACGCAACATACCTCGTGAATCAACTGTAAGGAAAAACTATCTAAATGTTTGTTACCAGTGGAAAATCTATTTCATCCGCGAACAAATAGGAAACAATAATATCTGGGCCGCGGTAGATGAAACTACGGACGCAAACGGGCAAGCAATAGCCAACATGGTAATAGGAAAATTAGATTCGGATGACGTACGGATTCCCTATTTAATCTGTAGTAAACCATAAAAAAAAACAAACATCGTTACAATGTCAGGTTTCATTAACGATTGTTTTCGTTTTCTGTGGCCAAATGGAGGAAATGATGAAAAAGTAAGACTGCTTCTCATCGACGGTGCGCCGTATGTGTTACAAACTGGAAAAAATTTGGAAGTGTTTTATCGTAACATGATACATTCTACTTGCCTTGCACATGCCTTACATTTAGTAGCTGAAACTGTGCGTGAAAATTATCCAACGATAAATAAATTAATTTCAAAAACAAAAAAAGTTTTCTTAAAAGCCCCTCTTTGGAGAGAATTATATCGCGAAATGTACCCTGAATTACCACTCCCACCAGAACCAGTTATCACACGCTGTGGGACATGCTTGGAAGCAGCCATATTTTACCACGAAAATTTTCAGAAAATTAAAGCTGTAATAGAAATTATTGACGATAACGCGGACTGTTTGTCAAAAACAAAAGAAGCCTTTCGAGACTCAGCTATTCAAGCTGAGTTAACATAAGTGGTTTCCCTTTTTAAAATTATTCTACAAACTACGAAAGCTTTGGAAGCATCAGCAAAACCATTATGCGAAAATATTCGCAGGATAGAGTATTTGAGGAAAAACTTGAAGGACGCACCAGGAAAAATTGCAAAAATCGTTGCCAAACGCTTGGAAGAAATTTTAATAAAAAATCCCGGATATTCGCGTTTATTAGAAACTGCCCAAATTTTGTCAGGTGAGTCAACAAACATTCCTCTGAAAATGACCAGCGCAGAACTACCATGTTTCAAATATGCCCCGGTTACCTCATGCGATGTCGAGCTTTCGTTTTCAAGATATAAACAAACAACAGACAACAGAAGAAGATTACCACGAGAACATTTAGAAAAAATGTTAATATGTTACGTTAATCCTTAGTCTCTTTTTAATGTAAAATTAAGTAAAATGTAGTCAGTGTTTTTTACACCAAATTTATGTTATTCATCCCAATTATACCTCAAATTTTCGTTTTGTATCAAATAAAAGTTTTTAATTTTTAGATTTGTTACATGCTTATTTTTGCCTAGATAGTGCCTATATTGCATTTTTTAGGTGCCTTTTTGCCTGCCTGTAATGAGCATCCGAACGCTAGTAATAAGTGTATATTATTTTAGCATGGGAAAAGTAATTGTAATTGTATTTAATTACTATTTTATTGAGAGTATTTGTAATTGTAGTTAATTACTTTTTGGCCAGTAGTAAGTGGAATTGTATGTATAATTAAAATGAGGCAACTATTCTGGTTGCTCATTGTTTATATACCACTAGTTAAAAATGATATGTTGTCTTTAGAACACCATTCATTCCAATAATTCATATTTTTAATTACTTACTTATGGGCCCTGAGAATTCTATTATAAAGTGCTTCGGCTATTTGATTCTTAGTATTTAAGTTGTTATGAGGTAATGATATAAAAAATTGGTTTTCTATGTATATATAGTGTTGCGATCTTGTTATTGTATCTATGTATGCTTCATGTATACTTTGTTCAACAGTGTCTTGTTCTAAGAAACCACAGGACCATGCACTAACACTTCTGAGAACCTGCAAAAAATATAAAAAAAAAATAATAAATTACAAGCATATATACTGTATATAAAATATGTATGAACAAAACTTATGTTATAAAGGAATATCAATTGACATTCTTGTTTGAGGCGATATGGATATCTACAGAAAGTTGAAGCTTCTTTGTTTGTAATTGATTAGATGAGATCCAAGGCCTGTATGACACGGCATAGAATTTTGTACAAAATTCTGTAGATTCATGTTCTAAAACCTAGATAATTTTGTTCAAAGTCGGCGTCGCATCGATGCGCAAAACGAGCAATTTTTAGTGTTTATCAATGATCACAGAGGGTAGAGAAGTGTATGTTTACTACGTCGTTACCCCGCCATGCCGATACTCCTACTACTTCGTTATTGCTACGTCTTGTTTGCTTTGTCCTTCTTTCATGTAAAATAAATAAATAAAAGCGCTACCAACGTATGCATCAAGTTAATATTATGAAATTTTGATAGAATTCTACATTATCGACAGTCATAAGATTATTTTAATTGTTTTCTCAGAGATATCCAAGTAATTTACACCTATTTGCACATGTTCAATTCTGTATAAAATTTTGAATATAATTTGCTACAAAATTCCTAAAAACACCAAGCAGAATTTTGTACAAAATTCAGGTGCAAATTACTTTGACATCTGTGAGAATACTGTCAAAATAATCATGTGACTGTCGATAAAGTAGAATTCTATCAATATTTTATAATATTAGGTTAATGCATAAGTTCGTACCGCTTTTATTTATTTATTTTATATGAACGCACGACAAAGCAAACAAGCCACAGCAGTAAACACCGCGAGCGAGATAAGAGAAAGTGCGTGGAGTGTCGGCAGGTGGGGTAAACACGTGGTAAACATATTCTTCTCTGCCCTCTGTAATTGTTAATAAATAAGTACTAAATATTGCTCGTTGGGCATCGATGCGACGCCGACTTTGTACAAAATTCTAAAGATTTTAGAACATGAATCCGCAGAATTTTATAAAAATTTTGCTGTATTGTACGATACAGAATTTTATAAAAACACTTTGAACAAAATTTTGCACAAAATTCTGTGCCTTGTCATACAGGCCTTAGACACAGTTTTCCAAGCATCTCTATGAACTAAAGCACTTGTACACCGTAGCTATGATTTTTTCCTTTCTGGGGTAGTTCCAACCCCAGTAGTTATTTTTAATGTGTGTATTGTATATATGTGAAATTTTCATTAATGGGGTACAGATCCGACAGTGATTACCCATGAATGAAAGAGCCAAAGAAATTGTGCAGAACCATTTGCTATTGGATCGGTATTACTGCTCATTAAAATAATATAACTGAAAATAGTGCT
The DNA here is from genome assembly GCA_014611495.1 of Limonius californicus. NCBI lineage: Eukaryota > Metazoa > Arthropoda > Insecta > Coleoptera > Elateridae > Limonius > Limonius californicus. The sequence goes on from JABXWE010007981.1 coordinate 9,631, forward strand.
TCACAATTAAGCATGGTGGTTTGGGTACAAAAAAAATTGTGTATGCATTGAATTTTTTCAGACTGCTTGTATCCAAGCAGAAAAATTTTACCGAAGAAAACTTGGCTCCTTTAGAGGCTGTTCTGAATTATTCCCAGGGGATGTTTTCTTGCAAATCTCTCATCAAACAAGAATCCATAAAGTGGGTTGGCAAGGGATCCCCACCACCAAAAACGGCAAAATCTAATTTTCTGGAGAAAAGGTGATGGTAATCATCGATTGAATTGAATGCAGAAGAAGCTACTATAAATAGAGATGTCTATAAAAAGAAACTCAAAAACTTAACAAACAAAAGAATCCTGCGCAACAAATGCCAGGTTTATTATAAGGTTATAAACCTAAGATTAGGGATGACATAGGCTTCATTAAGTTAAGGCGATATACAGGGAATTTTTCTTTTTAGTATACATAGCCTATGTATACTTTTAAAAGAAACGCGTCAATTTCGCCTATTGTGTAGGCAACCAACTATACCGTCAACTGAAGCATACTGTGACCACAGCAATGAAATTAATTCAATGCTAAAAAATAAAATTAATCTTTATTTAGTGTCACACAATTGTTAGAAAATTTAAATCAGAGGGATGCGTAATAAATTCTCATAAAATAAAAACCGAAAGTAATCACGTTTTAACCGAAGAAATGAAATGAAATATTTTATGCTACGTTGAATAATAATAATTAAAAAAAAGTTTGCGATCGCCGGGAATTGAACTCGGATCAACTGCTTGGAAGGCAGCCATGCTGACCATTACACCAATTTGCCGCTTATGTATGTGCTTTGTACAAAAGAAATATAATGTTCACGGACCTTACGGAAACATCACCCTGTCGATTTTTGTATTTAACAAATAAGTCATCATTTGCGTCCTATATACAGGGTGAAATACTTATTTAATATAAACACTGCATCAACATAACCTTCATACTCAAATAATTCGCAACTATAGTGACGTTTGCTTCTGTTTTTTTAGTTATCTGTATAGTTGGTTGCCTACATATTAGACGTAATTAATGCGTTCTTTTTAAAAGTATACATAGGCAATGTATACTAAAATGAAAAATTCCCTGTATGTAGCAATTTTGTTTCCAAAGATGAACTTAAACATGCATGTAAGAATTGTTTGCTCATATTGAATTTTTGATGACTTGTTGAAGATGTTGACATCAACTTTGTTTATTTTTATTACACAGTAAAGTAAGCTCTTCAATTTCTAGAAAAAGCTCCTTTCCTCCGTTCTGCTTTCATGGAAGTATTTTCACAAATAATAAAGAATGCGATAGACTTACGTATACCAGAATAAACAGGTCCTAAACCTACACTATGAAGAAAAATAACAAATTTATAGGTAAAAACTGATTACTCATAGTGGCCTGAAAAAACTAATTTTTGAAACTGTAGGTCACAAATCAATACAGGAAGCAAATAAGAATACATTTTTCTGATTGCATTTAATAGGCTTTTGCCTATTAATAACATAATTATGGAGAAACAGTCACCAGCAACTTTGAGTTACCGTAATGTATCTAGTTTCAAAAATACGAGTGGAATTTTTTGCAAATTCATAGAGTAATTCATTTTGTAAATTTGGTGAAAAATGTCATTTAGAATGCATAGCACGCCCTCTAGCAATACTCATCGTATGCCGCTGATTAGGATGCAGACATTACTGAAACAAATTGAATCCTTCAATCTACTTCTTTGACTATTACACCCACAAGTATACATACATACATTTTTCAATAGCTTTAGTCATCAAGAGCCATCTGTTTTTTTGTTACTTTAGAGTTTGTTGTTCATGTGGTGTGATCTCATCTTAATAAAAAAAGTAATATTTTATTTAGTTTATTTCCTCTAAAAATGGCCATAGAAGATATTTTTTAATGGTCTACCAAGAAAACAGTTCTTTTCACATATAACCGGGATTTGTGAAAATAAACTTATGACACCTATATTAAGGGAAAAGGGAAGAAGTGTTTTTAGCAATGGTTGCTTATAATGAGCATTGAAAAAATCAAAAGTTAATGTCAATCTCTTGAGAAGCTAACAAACTCTAAAGAAAAAGTCAATGCAGATCCTCATAAAAAAGTACCTTAATAATTTCCACCTGTTTTGTGCCATCACCCATAATAAATGAATTAAAGTAAAACAATAAAAACTAAAAATTACAATTTTTTGGTTTGTACTGAAATTCAAAGAAAAGTTTTAGAATTTGAAAAACTTTGAGGTGTTGAATGTTTCTTCCCATTTAACTGAATCCCTATCTTTTACAATTTACAAGATTCCTAGGCATGTTCATTGAAACTTCTTTTTTGAGTGTAATTTGTTTTGCATCCCTAATAAACATTATTATTGTTATTCTAGATGTATTGCGTATTATAGTCACTTATACTACACATGTAATAAACTGACCTTCACTCCAGCCACAAAAATATTGTTTTAAACAATCCAATGAAGAAAGTTAGATGCTGTTTTATCTTACTACATAAATTGTCTGTCTCATGTTAGTGGCAATGCATTGTCAAATGATGGCTTAAAAATAGGTGGAGTTAGAAACAGTTTACAATAGGTTTGTTCCAACACCTCAAGAAACCGTTTATTACGCATGCGCGTTACCGTGCGATGAACGGTTTTTCGTGGTGTTGGAACAAACCTAACATTTCAACAGAGAGGCTGTTTGTATTTTCATTTTACAGGTAAGATTAGATGTATATAAACAAACAAGATCTCAGGACAATCTGGACATTTATGTTAGCTAGCATTGCTTGATCTTTTTTGTGGTCTTTATGTTATACATTTTCAAAGAAGGTGTCTTTGTTTTACCAACATATTTTACCACTAGCTAGATTAAATAATGTTTCTCCTGTTGTGACCTCATTTTTAAAGCAAAATTAAAAATACTGTTGTATTCAGAATTTAGTAAGTAATTAACTTAGTAAATTTCAGCGTAGTTTATTTAAAAAACATTTCTGCATTTGCTATTGTTTTGTATTTGTATTGAAAATTTTCCTGGCTTGATTGTTGAATGCCTTAAGAAAAACTTTTTAAGAGAATATAGAAGTATTTTTGAATTGGTAAATTCTAGATCGATCACTATGGGAGAGTAGATAACACCCCCCTTGCTAAATGCTAAATGTGGAATTGACATTGACAGCCTTTTTGTCCCACTGCTGGGCATCGGCCTCTTCTTTGCCACATGTTCCTCCTTAACGCTAAGGTAGAAACACGGGGGACCTACAGTTTAACGTCGAATCCGAACGACAGAAATTCCAGAGAAGCGGTTGCTGTAAACCGATGTCTGATTGTAAATTAATTTTCTTATAAGTGCCATTCCCTAATCCTACAATATTTCTTAGCTGTACTCATTGAAGTAAGAGTTCTTTGTTGTATTTGAATGGAAATAAAATTTTACTCTTAAACATTGAAGTAGCTGCTTTTGTTTCGTAAATATGGGCAAAAAACGAAAAAAATCGATTATTGTTTTTCTACTCTTATTCCTTTATTTACAAAAATTTAAAAAATCTGAAAACACTTTTCCACGGCATCTTTTTCTTCTGGATATTGCTGTCTAATCATATTTGAAATAACACGTTTCGTTTTTCTGGAACCGTCATCAACTTCATTTTTTTAAATAGCGGCGTTCTTTTGTTTTGGCGCCATTTTGTGGCATTCATTTTTCTGATTTCAAAAATGTATAACACTCTAGCATTCGCTCTTTATTATAATACAAAAATTTGCAAATTAGTAAATTATTATTAGATAATAAGGGAAACAGCTGTAAAACAAATGACTTTTTTTTTGTTATTTCAGATAAATGAACACGTTGCTTGCATTATTTTTGTTTGCAAACTTAAAAAGACACATTGTAATAATGCTGTCAACCATATTAAACAGTTTATAACATTTTAAAATTTTATTGATCAAAATAACAAGAAACTAACGAAAAAACAACTTCTATGAATATCTCTTCTTTGAAGCGAAGCAAAACCATTAATAATATTTGCTTAAAGATCTTCCACATTGTTTATATTTTCTTTATAGATTCTGTTTTTCAAAGTTCCCCATAAAAAAAATCGAGAGGCGATAGGTCAAGAGACCTTGCTGGCCATTCTACGGCACCTGCATTACCTATCCATTTATTTGGAAATTCCTGGTGAAGGAATGCTCTAACTGCAACAGTGTTATGGGGAGGGGCGCCATCTTGCTGGAACCATACATGGGGTAATTGACGCAAAGGAATGTCCTCTAAATACTCCATCAACTGTGTTCTTAAAAAATTCAGGTACCGCTCTCCATTTAAATTTTCCTCATAAATGAATGGACCTATAATTCGATTTCCCAATATTCCTGCCCAAACGTTCAAACCAAAACGTACTTGGTTTCTTACTTCCCCATACTCTCTAGGATTTTCTACGGCCCAGTAGTGTTCATTGTTTCGGTTAAATAGCCCTTGATTTGTGAATTTGCTTTCATCTGACCATATAATATTATTTAAAAAATTGTCATCATCGTTAATTTTTTGTAATAACCAGTTACAATACTCTAAACGTCTAAGATTATCCCCAGGTCTTAAAGACTGGCAAATATGAATTTTATATGGCTTGTAATGGTTGTTTTTTAACGCTCTCCACACTGTTGTTTGTGGCAAATTTAAATTTAAAGCTATTTCATTTGTGGATGCGGTAGGATTATTGTTTATCTAAAATTATTATAGATTACAAAAATGTTATAATTAATAATTACAAATTAATCAAACCTCTTGTAGAATGTTTTCACTGTTATCTTCTAAAACTCTATTTCCGTAATTTTCACGAGGTTTATTAAATGAGCCGTATTCATTTAAATTTCGATGCAGTTCTAAAAAAAATCTTCTATTTGGTTGTTCCCTTTCTGGACACATTTCTAAATAACGATTGCTGGCTAGTAAGGCATTTTTATGACTGGTATAAAACGCTTGTATCATATCACATTTCTCTTCATTTGAAAAAACCATTTTTTAAAATATCTCAAATGAAATTTTACAAATTAACAATAAGATGAATCACTTTTGAGCTTGTTAAACTACAACTGCTTGCGCTTTTGTTTCGACTAGAAGCACCTATTTCTATTTTGTTTTAGAGTTACGCCGTCTTTTGTTTTACAGATGTTACCCTTATTATTAGTAATAATAATTTACTAATTTGCAAATTTTTGTATTATAATGAAGAGCGAATGCTAGAGTGTTATACATTTTTGAAATCAGAAAAATGAATGCCATAAAATGGCCCCAAAACAAAAGAGCGCCGCTATTTAAAAAAATGAAGTTGATGACGGTTCCAGAAAAACGAAACGTGCTATTTCAAATATGTTTAGACAGCAATATCCAGAAGAAAAAGTTGCTGTGGAAAAGTGTTTTCAGATTTTTAAAATTTTTGTAAATAAAGGAATAAGGGTCAAAAAACAAAAATCGATTTTTTTTCGTTTTTGCCCATATTTACGAAACAAAAGCAGCTACTTCAATTTTCATTCCAGATTATTAATAATCATAAAATTTCGCAACTTTGCCGCAATTTAAAGGAATCTCTATCTCTTATAATAAGAGAGATCCCAATGGTGCCAGTCGAATTTGAATAACCCTGTAGTTATTCAACCTTTTAGAAGTCAAGTTTAAAACATAAAGCAGTCCAAAATTAAATTGTAAATGTTATACATTTTTAGCTATTCTATAAAAAATTAGCTCACCTGGCAAGTAACTTTGTATGTGTCCAACGATGAGAATGTTAATTTACTATCACAGTCAATGTAACTTTTTGGTAATAAGTAGGGATAGGCATTATTCAGTTTTGCCTTTTCTTGTTTGGTAGCATTCCAACGTTGTATAAAGTGTCTAGCTACATCTTTTGCAGTAGCATTTTGCACACAAACTGCAACATCATGCCAGGGCATTCTTGGGGTTGTAACTCGATCGATAAAATCATCAAATGGAGCATCTAAGTTGGTAAAATCTTTTACAATAAAATTGACGTAATCTTTTCCAATCCAAAACTTTGCCGATCCATCTAAGCTGTTTACTAAATCTTCTGTTTGTTGTGTTGTGTTATCTTCTGGAATTTGATCATCTTCTTCCATGCTGATTTCATGAGGAGAATAAACCATTTTCATTAAATCCTTGCTTTTGGTTTTAATTCCTTTTTTTATCGCTACAAATAAATTTTTTCTTTCCATTTCAGGTGTATTAGGTTTCAAGTGTTCAGTACACTGTCCATTTGGCATTAATAAGTTATCACCAGGTGATAACTGTGGTAAGGGGTTGGATGACCCGGACGGTGTAGACGAAGCTTCAGTAACTACAATTGGTGCCTCACCGTGTTTCATATAATATGGTGTAGGAATTGGATGAATTGTATCACCACTTGGAACACTTGAGGACTTTTTCTTAAGTGTTGATATGTCAATAGTTGGTGTTGCACTTCCTAGATCAGTTAATCTGAAATTTAAATGATGTAATATATTTTCTATTGGCATTTGCTTTTTACCTGTGTTTGCAATCATCCCAACGCCCATAACAGAGATCAATACCACCAAGAAAGGCATACATTTGATCCACAACCACAATTTTTTCATGATGTGCCCACAGAAGAACGCCTACTTTAGCATGGTCAGGATGTCTTAAAACTTTAATATTTTCATCACAATCATCAATGAGTCGCTGCTTGCTGTAATAACTATTTAGACCTAAAGCCATTTGCACTTCTTTATACAGCAGGACGAATATTTTAACACCTTGTTTCTGCAAAAAAAAAGGTTCATTTGTTTTTCCCTGATATCAATGGTAATCAAGATTTACATATTTTATTTATTTTAAAAATTGTTTTAATTACACAAAGACTGCATTCAGCACACGTTTTAATTTGTAAATGTGAACAGCCACATTTAAATGTATCTGGGAAGACGGTATCGGTGCATTCCACTATCCGGGTGTGCGATTAAAGCTAGATGTACTTTTGTTTCATTTTCGATTATACGTTAATAACGCACTAATGTAAACTGACTGACCAAATTCAAAGCATATAAAAACAATATTTTAAGACAGTTCTTATTATTATTATTATTATTA